>VYZP01026440.1:17883-43609 GCA_013400635.1 Hypocryptadius cinnamomeus
CATTCTAAGAAACAGAAAACGGCTTGGGTTTGCCTCCGTAAATTGGTAGGGAAGATTTCAGGCAGTTTGTGGTACCTGAAATAGCTTTTATTCTTTTTGCTTCTCCTTGGCAATGTTTGAAGGTGATGATGTCTCTTTAAATCTGCTGTCGCTTGTGCTGCCTGGGAACAGATAGATTTCTCACTATTTCTTGTGTTTGCTCTGCTATCAACTGGAATGAAGATGATGGGCAGGCAAAAGTAATTCATTTTCAATATTTCACATTCTTCTTACAGGTGGAGGAGAGAAAATTTCAAATTAAAGCAGCTTTTCTTCTGCAAAAAAACCAGATATTTGCTTGTATCACTTCAAATTTGTATTGGACCATATTTTATTGTTGAGAAGTCATGTTGCTACACTGAATAATGCAACATGGGCTGGCCTATTTGAATGTTGAAACATTGGTTCACCTGTCAGCATTTTTGAGCAAATGGAAATATTTGTTCTTGTCTTCAAATGGAGTACAAAACAGAGCAGATGTTTGCATGCATGAGTAAATCTCAGTGGACCAAGCTTACAATATATATTGTAAACTCCTAATTTCATTAAGATTATTCTTTATTTTAAGATGGTAGACCAGAAATTTGTCATCAATAACATAAAAATTCATGACCATGTTGGAGTATGTCACATTAGTAGTTAATATCTACCACCCCTATTTAATGAGAATATTTGAAACTTTCTATTATAAAGCTTAATATTTAGTATAAACATACTCTGATGCTTCTGCATATAATTGTTAATAAAAGAAAAAGCAATTCAGCTCCTGAGCTAGAGGGCACATCTTTAAGTAGCCTATAAAAGGAGACAGCATGTCCAGGCATTTGTTATGTAGGTGTCTTTTCAGAGTACTCAATATCTGTACTGTAAGAGCTCCCCAAATTTTTATTAGCCATCTGTTTATAGTAGGTGTGTACTTGGGTTTGTTTTTGTTTTTTTTTTCCATTTCACTGTAATTATTACTCTGGCAACAAGAACAAGTTGAAATTGTGGCTTGTCTCCTGGAAGTTACATATGGTTCTCTCCATTAAAATACAGACCAGTTGCTCAAGTCACCTTAAGGGGAAAGCAATGGGCATGCTGCTCCCAAAATTAGGCACACAGGCACATTAACAGGAGCAGTAACTGCCTATGTTATTTGTTGGCTGGAGCACTGAATGTGTATATAAATTTTCAAATTATTGTACTGGCTGCAACTCATTGCTAGTGAGCATCCAGTGCCACCTCCTTTCCTAGGAAAGGAAATATCCTTTCTAGGTAACTATTTATGTTTATACTTAGGATTTTTAATGACTAATGACAAATGTTTTCATGTTTGCTGTTCTGAATCGCATGCCATATGTGTTGGCCTGACCTTTGAATGAACAATATGATGGGTGCTGCTTAGAAAATATGGAACAGAGTGGATTATGTATAGATTTTATACAGCAGAGGAAAACTGGAGGAGAGGAATCCACTTGGTTCCTGAGGAGCAGGATCAGTTCCAGACACAAAGCCATTCTAAGAAATGCTTTGGTTGTGTCTGATCACAGCAGGTTTTTCCTTTTCCCTGGACACATTTGTCCATGAATGGAGGGATGGGGGCTGCTTTCCTCTTCTGATTAAGGAATGAAGAAGCAGTTCTGCCAGAGCTGCTCTTGCAGCTGGCTGGTACTCAAAGGGCCACTCCAACATGTTGCTGTTCAAAGGGTGCTCCTGTGCAGGAAATGAAGCTGTGCCCTGTGCTGTGCATGGAGCCTTAACTATGAATGGAGACGAATATCCATGTTGCACAAAGCTACTGGGGTATGAATGATCTCAGCCATACAAGGCACCTCTGGGGTTGATTGTGTCTTTTTGAGAGAAAACTTCTAGGTATTTCTCTCTTCAGTTTTATCCCATCTTAATGAATGCTGATCTACTCAGGGTCATGAATAAGTAAAAGACAGTCCTCAATTCTTTTGTGTGTATGTGCAGAGCTTCCTCAGCTTTTTAAAGTGAATAGAAGTTGGTGTTTCGACAAAGAATGAAAGAAAGAAACTCAGAATTGCTGAAAAAAGTGTTTCTTCTCTTTCAGCCCTATTTTTAGATACTGCTCAAGAAAGCTTGTGAAATTTTTCGTGGCTCATCTCAGCTACTCACCACCGAGTTAATTATTACCCATTTAAAATCCTGTGTAGTTCAAATAATTGCTGTGTCCATTCCTCTCCCTTTCTTTCTTTTCCACAAACATTTATATTTCTGTGGCTTTCAAATACTTAAGTTGTGGTATCAAGCATGTACTCTCAATTATCTGTCAGAATTAATGAGCAAGCTTACCCACAAGTGTCTCATTTTTCATTGTGTGCAAAATAAGCAGGGAGGGCATATTTTAGTATCTATAGGCTGCTGTAGGTATAACATTATTTTGATATATGGCTCAGCCTCCTTAATGAGATCATTGCAGGAGTGTTTTGCATGTGGTAGATGCGTGAGATGCAGATGATTTTTGTTGCTGACAGCAGCCATCACACTGACTCATGCAAAGTTTGTGCTGTAAATTTTCTCTGAGCTGCAGTCACATCAGCAGTATCCCTTGCATATCTAAATATTATATTGTGCACATTTTCACCTGTATTCAAGTGGTGCTATGGCCTAGTTTGTTTTATCCTTGGAAAGCAATATTTTAGTGCTTGTGTTTTCCTGTTTTCCATAAAGTAACATTGAGGGAAATGTATTATTTCCTTGAAAAGAAAAGATTGTTGCCAAAGACAAAACATTAGCAGTCTTGCTGGTATAAACTTGTAGGTCTATTCCTGATTTATAGCTTAAATTGGGCCTGGGCTGGCCAAATGCCCTGAACTCCTGCTGCATTCAAAACAGCAGTGTGGGCTGAAATAAACTTGTAGAACCTGGGCTTTTTTTCAACTGGCCCTTGGTGCTTTTTGAAAATCAGTCTTTTCAAGAAGTTAATACTTGAACATTTAGCATCTCATTATTATCTAAAATCTTGGCCTTGGGGTTGATGGACCCATTATTCCTCTTTGCTCAGACACACTTCAGTTTGAATAGTGTCTCCTCTACAGTATCATTATGGGATTTGGGTTTTTCACATTGATCTTCTCTGTTGTTTGCTTTTATTTCTCTTAAAATAGGTGAATTGAACTGAAGCGTGAGTTTCTGAACAAAAAATAAACAATTTCTTTCTGCTGTTAAACAAAATTATTGTGTTCATCTTTAGGTGTGTATCACACAGTCAGAGGAGCACCAAAAGGTAGTAACAGCTATTTGCTGTGTAGTGCAGTTACATATCTCTTCTATAAGGTCCCACAAAATTTGTTTCATGGGACTTTCAGGAGAATTTCAACTTGCCTCAGCAAACTCATAACCTTCAAACAACCATGAAAACAGTGGGATTTTGTTCAATACTCTCTGACACGGCTGTCAGCTCCAAAAAAAGCTTGAAAACTTTTCTGGGTTTCTGGTTTACTCCTTCCTCATCCCCACCTTGCCTGTCCTAGTAAAGCTGACATATGATCAGCCTTTGGAGCCAAAATATACCTGAGGTTGGAATGCTACTCTTGATTTAAAGGGTTTGTACACAGGAAAGATAGGTGTGACTGTAGTTACAGACTGGCCATAGTTCCATTTGAATGTATTTGAGAATTCTTTCAAACACAATGCTTTTAAAGCCTAATTATATATTACAAGGTATAGTTCCTAAATTTCTGTTAGGATGATGCTTCCACCAGTCTCCTCCAGTAAGAGTCCTGTAGAGCACTTTATTTCTCAGAAATCAAGCTCTATGTTTAATGTTTTCTTTAATAGACTACCCCAATCTCACAGCTCTTTAGTGTGTAATGAAATATAACTGTGCAGTGAAACTGATTAAGTTGAAAATAGCACTTTTTGTAATGAGGAAGGAGCATAAAAATGATTTGGGATGAAGATACTGATTAGATTTTAAAGGCAAAAATCTAAATAATGAGATCTGCCAAATTGATAAGTGATGTCTCAGTGCAGTTTTAATGAACACAAGCCCTTTTTTGAGCTAAAGCAATGTTATATTAATAGTAAGTTATTTTCAGGATTTTGTTTACTTTGTAGAATACTTTGGTTACAGAGGTGACACCTGCATATTTTCTAGACTAGTCATTCTTTTTCCAGCAATTAAATCATGGCCTTAGGAAGCTGAGTGATAAAACACTTATTAACTTCTGAAAGGTGAGGATTTTGCCCTGAAGCTTCATAATAATATAAGTTGTTGCGCAGTATATATAAAATCAAGGTAATGTGATGAAGGAAGGACTCTGAGAGCTGTTAAAGAGAAACCTGCAAACAGAAAGAAAAGTAAGCTTCTTTCCTGAGATAGCACAGCTTGAACAATCAGCCTAAATTGGAGGCTGGTTTCCATATTTCTTCGTAACTTTAGTTCTTGTTCCTTTGTGTTCTTTGTCAAACCACGTATATGATTAAACCGTCAGGTTAGGCTCAAAGCTGCTCTGCTTGGGGAATTCAGTGTTGTCATGACAGCTCCCTCCTCAAGGAGGATGCTGCTCCTGCTGCACAGGGGCAGCAAACAGCTCTGGAGCCATCCTGGAACTCAGTTGCCACAGCAACGTGGTCCCTGGTACAAGCAGAGAAAGCAAAACAGATGGCAGAAATATTGTGCTACTCCAAGAAATCTCAAGGTTTCCAGAACAATGACACTTCAAATTCCAATTTCCTGTCTCAAAAAATGTTAATCAAGCCCCTTTACTCTATTATATTGCAAAATCATGAAAGTTGATGTAAAAATAAGTCTCCTTTCCTAGGGAACTCCCAAAGATACAAATGGAGATTTACGAGCTTAAAGCTAGGAAGTTGAAAGGTGAATTGTTTACACTTCAGTCTGGATCATTTTCTATCCTATGGACAAAGCATTTAAGAACACACTTGACATTTTCTCAATCAGAAGTTACTGAGAAGTCCTCCTTTGAGTTACTTGTGGACACGGGGCTCTTTTTATTTTTCTCTCGCTGCTTTGAACCAACATCTGTGTCTATGAAAAATCATCCTCAGAAGTGCTAGCCCGATTATCCTTCTGTTGTGTTTTGAAAGATACTTTAACTTGGAAAAAACCCCAACTTATTGTGAAACGAAATATTTCCTATAGAAAATAAATTATTTTCATAATTTGAAAGAAATTATCAACTGTTGGGATTTCAGGTTGTTTTGTTTCGGTGAAAATGTTGGGGTTTTTTGGCTTTTCTGGAAAGAAAGCTTGTACTACCAAACAAAACTGATTTCTGATAAATTATAGTTTGTTTGTTTGTTTTAATAAGGCATTATTAAGCTTAAAAACAAAAAATTGATTGGCCTTTAAATGCATAGAGATGGTTGCTTTTACATATAAATACAGACAGACTGGAACCAGGAACTGGGTTTGCTAATGGCAGTCCAGGACAGGGGCTCTGAGAGAGAGTCATGTTTGAATATTACTTTTAACTGCAGATCCCTGAACTACTGCCTGTTCACCCAGGGTGTTACAACCATGGTATCAGAATATTTCCAACGTGTACATAGGACTCTGCTGGGTATGAGACAGCCTTAGTATAATGCAAGTTATTTGTTAATAAATACTCCTGTTTTAAAATACATTCTCAATAAATGCACATATTTTAAAATAGGATATTAACACACTGGGCATGTTCCTGACAAGTAGGGGACAAATTTTGATACCATCTGATACCAGGGTAAAAATTATGGAGGAGAAATGGTCATGCTGGTAGAAGGCTAAGGAAAACTTGGAGGCAAACAGCTTTTGTCCTCGATGACTTCTCTAAGAATTACTTTCACCTTTGCACAGTCAGCAAGTTTGATTTTCTCCTTTCATAAAAGATATTTTACTTCCTGACTGAGAGCACGTGATGAAATTGAGGTATATAATTAAATTTAAGAAAAATGATATAATTGCTACCACTCTAATCAGAGAAGATCCATACTTGGCAAAATTATAAATATTTTGAGATAGATTCCCGAATTTGAGTTCCAACCTTCTATTTTTGAGCACAGCTCTTTAAACACAGCGTTTCTGATGGTTGGTCATCTTTGTGGTGGAGTTAACTCAATTCAATGAGCTTTTCTCCCACATGACCTGTGAGAATGTTTCATAATAGGTGCAAACAAAAGTATTTCAAATTTTATGTTGAATGACTTCCTAAATGTTCTCGTTAAAATTGCCATTCCATTATTTTTTTTGAATGGAGAAGTAAGGGCCAACTCAGCAGTGATCAATTTAATTCTGTCTATTTTGTTTTCAAAACTATAAATATTCCATATAAGTGATTGTAGCATAAGAAACAATATACCACTTCTGACCACCATGGAATATTATAATTCTTAAATTTGGTGAAAAATTCAAGAATATTTTGAAACTTGATTTGACAAGAACAATGGTAAGAATTTTAACAAAACTGTAAAATGTATATAGAGTAGCTGATTGAGAATTACCCTGGCTTTGTGATTAAATAGAAATATGAAATAGATGGAGCAATGAAAGGTCAATTGTAGAGACAAATTACTAGCTCCAGCAGCAGTTTCATGTCTTATAGTTTGTTGCTCAGGTTAAAATGATATATATTCTATATATGTCTAAGCTGACCTCTAGAAAATTGCAATGGAAATAGGTCTGAGTGGAAAAATTGATGGGGAGATGGTGGTTAGAGTTGTTTGGTGGTTTGAAGCAGAAAAGAAATTGCAAATAATCTAATGTATCAATTCAGACTTACAGGATTTGACCAAAAAAATGTTTCAAATTTGTTAATTTAATCTTTTAGTTTCCATTGGAATTTTTTTTTTTAATAGTTTAGGCAATATATTATAAAAGTTCTTAAGAGAAGCTTGTCACTTAAAAAGTCATCACATTGCTCTTAAAAAGGTTAGAAAGGAAGACTCTGGGAACTGCTGGCCAGTCAGCCTCCCCTCCATCCTGGGGAGATCAGGGAGCAGATCCCCTGATTCTCTGCTGAGGCACAGGAGAGGACTGGAAACTGCAGCAGGGGTTCACCAATGGCAAGGCCTCCCAGTGACCTTCTCTGATGGAGTGACACCATCAGGGGACAGGGAAGGGCTGTGGGTGTCTGCCTGCAGCTCTGTGAGGCCATGGACATGGTGCCCTCAACATCCTTCTCTCTGAAGTAGTGTGGATTTGGTGGATGGGCTGTTTGGTGGACAAGGAATCGGTTCATCCAGAGGGCAGTGCTCCCCTGCTCTATGTCTGAATGGAGGTTGGTGACAAGGGGTGTCCCTGAGGGTCAGCTCCAGCCCAGGACCTTCTAACACCTTCATGAGTGCCATGATCAGTGAGCCTGAGCGCACCCTCAGCGAGTATGCAGACAGCCCCCGGCTGTGTGCTGCGGCTGGCACACCTGAGGGGTGGGATGCCATCCAGAGGGACCCGGCCAAGCTCAAGCAGTGGCCCAGAGGAATCTCATTAAGCCCAAATTTGAGATGCTGCCCCTGGGGTGGGGCTGCTCCCATTGTCAGCCCAGGCTGGGGATGAAGAGATGGAGAGCAGCCCTGCCCAGAAGGTTGTGGGATGCTGCTGGGTGAGGGGCTGGAGCCAGCCATGGGCACTCACGCTGCAGAAAGCCAGACGTGTCCTGGGCTGCATCCAGAGCCCTGTGGGCAGCAGGGGATGGAAGGGATTCTCCCCCTCTGCCCAGCTCTGGTGAGACCCCACCTGTAGTGCTGCATCCAGCTCTGGGGACCCCAGTAAAGGAAGGACATGGAGCTGTTGGTGCAGGTCCAGAGGAGGGTGACAGAAGTGTCAGAGGGCTGGAGCACCTCTCTGGTGGGGAAAGGTTGAGAGAATTGGGGCTGCTTAGCCTGGAGAGGAGAAGGCCCTGGGAAACCTTTTTGTGGTGCTTCAGTATCCAAATAGGGCTGCTAATAAAGATAGGACACATACTGTGCAAGGACAAGGTAATGCTTTTAATATAAAACAGAGTAGATTCAGACTGGATATTAGGAAGAAATTTTTTACAACAAGGGTGGTGAAGCCCTTGCACAGGTTGCTCAGAGGGGTGGTAGATGTACCCATCCCCCAACCCTGGAACATTCAAGGCCAGGTTGGATGAGGCCCTGAGTAATGTGATCTAGTTGAAGATGTCCCTGCCCATGGCAGAGTTGTTGGAATAAGTGACCTTTAAAAGCCTCTTCTGACCAAAGTCATTCTACGATTTTGGCCACCCTGTCCTAGCTTTCTGTAAGATGTGATGCTGATGGATTTCCCAGGCTAGGGAAAAAGTAATTTTAATTCCATATTTTGTGGACCTGTTAGCACCTGTAATGGAAGCAAGACTACAAGAACTACTCAAACAAAAGTCAGGCTCAGGTCCCTAAAAGCAAATGTGGTGCAATTCATTCAGTTTTTATTTTCTTTTAATAATCTCTAGTATTGTCTAAAGGTTTGCCCTACAGACTCAGTAGGGAACAGTCTTGATCCAAGACCTGAATCTTTTTTTATATGGCCTTATGAAAGTGTATGCAGGAGCAGTCACACACACATTATTTTTGTGAATAAATTTTTTTTATTATTCAATAGGAAGAAGACAGGTATCACTTGGTAGAACAAGCAAGCAATACTTTTGTCTTTCTGGGACTGATTGAAATCAAGGAGGGGAAAAACCAATTCATATACCTGATGTTTCCTAGTTGTTACCAGAAGAACACATGCTACAACTTGACATCTTAGGGAAAGCCTTGAATTTTTTTTTTTGCCTACCATATAAGCTCATCTAAGTTATGATGAATGAAGTAGATACTTCTCACATTCTGTTTATTGAATTTATTTTCACTACATATCATTATGGATGCTTTCTGATGTAGATGAACCCATATTCTATTTTTTCACCAAAATGGGAAACTGAAGTAAAGCAATGCATTCAGAATGCTTATCTGATTGGTTTTTCTCTGATCCTAAGTATGCTGGTTGTTAGATGAAATAATAAACATTCTAGCTGCTTGAAATCAGTGCCATCTTTAAGACAATAATTCTTTGCAATGTTTTGCAGCTCTTCTGAATATATTTATTTCTCACAGCATGAAAAATATTCTAATGCATATGAAAAAAATGCAATATGGGAAGTGCAAATGGAAACAAAGCCTTATTTTTTTCCTATGTAGAAGAGAATTGCAAAGTAGCCTTATTCACAGTTCCCAGACAAGTAATATGTGTTAATAACTGCCTTTATTCATTTTTCAATATCTTGCAGCCTAGTTAATCTGTGTTATGTAAACACATTAATGCAGGAGAATCCCTTCTCAGACAATATCTTGACCTTCAAAATTTGTGTAAACTGATGACTCTTCAGCCCAATTCCAAATCTAGTAATTAATGGGCACAGTCCTTGTTATCATGAAGCAGAGAAGGGGACTTTGATGTTGCAGCTATGCTGGTGCAAATCCCATGGTGTTCTAGTAGATTTAGCCCGGTAGAACACAGAACTGATTATTTTACTTCTCGATATTTTCTTAATGTAAAAAAAATTCTGCCATAGAATTTTTCTTTATAGTGTGTCTTGCTTTTACACATTGTTTCTCTGTTATTCCTAAATATTTGCTATATTTCAGTGTTAGTAAAAGCGAGTATTTTTATGTGGAGGGCTATCCAGGTGGAGGTTACTGCAGAATCTGCAGGATCACAAATATCATTAATTCTTTGATTAAGCAATACTATTTAATGCTGAAGTAATTGTATTAAAACAGTGACTTGGATTTACTTTAAAATTATTGTTTTGAGCACATCTGCTGTATTTTGCAGCTCTGTTGCAAGTCCAATTTATTTTTCAGATTTGAATAAAATTGTCTTCATCTGTCATTTTCTTTACAGCAGCATAGCCCTGCCACAGTCTTCAGCTGAGCTTGCAGGAGATGCAGAGAGGCTCCACCGAGTCTTCACAAAGGGAAGAATTTTCAAATTAATAATTAGGTGAGTTTAACAAAAGCAACTGCAGCAAGATTTTGCTATGAATCACTTGGTCTCCGGTGTGGTATCAGATTAAAGTCTGGGAAAAAATGTAGGCATAAAAAGTAAATGAATTATTAGAGCTAAGAATTTAATTAATAGTTTGTTCCTTGTAGACTGGTTTGTACAGAACTCACATTTTTCAAAGTTACTTCTGAATATGATTTAATATGCAGATTATGTGTATACATACAAGTCATTGTGAGCAAAGACTACTTACTCAAAATATGCGTGAGAAAACTGTTTTGGTTTCATAGGCAAACAAGTAAGTTTTTTCTACACCAAAGGAATGACTTCTTTCAGAACCAAGTTTACAATACCTGAAAAATAATTATCTAAAGATTCACTTTCCAGGCATACTTTTTTTTCTTTATTTCTGCTTTATGTTTACCAATGCTGTAGAATTCCTGTTAACTGACTTCTGAGCTGAAAATGTATTAAAAATTAAGCTGAGCGGCGTGAAGACAAACTGATAATTAGATTCAGGAGTTTAGCTGAACATTCAAAGAAGCATTTGTTTGCTTATTGTTTGCTTATTGCTTGGAAGTATTCTCAAGATTCATTCCTGATGAAGCACACATATTTTGGTTTAATTCTAAATTCCAAACAGGACAGGTACCATAAAAGGATTGGTTTTTGAGCCAGTGTCAGTTCCACAGCTGATCTTTGTTCCAGCCATTTTAGAATAGCATATGGTTGTCTGGGCATTGCCCATTGCTCCTTGGGAGAGAATTCTCCACAAGTGAGATATTGCTCTCTCCTTTCCGTCTGCACACCTCTGCAATCTGTTTCAGACTGGGACAGCCCTCTGTCATGAGAAGTATAGTTTGTGCTGGGTGAATGGACTGATGTTTCTGTTTTACAAGAAAAAAAAAATACTGAAAATACATACATTACTTTCTCTGGAAAGGTCATTGATGCCTCAGAATGCAGCTGGAAGTCTCTGTAAATTGACTTAATGGTGCTGACAAAATTTCAGATTGTTTTCCAGTTCCAAGAGTTTATCCTTCGATAAAACGAATATTTGCAGTCCTTTTCATATCTTGTTTGTGGGGGGAAGAAAATGTTTGGTTTTTAGTTAATTTTGGTTTAGAACAGATAACATTTTACTGGGGAAAAAAAGGCAGCAAAATAAAAGAAGACATAATGAAATGAAACTAGTGCTGCAGAAAAGTGGGGGTTTGTTTCTAGATTTAATTTTAGAAGTGAAGGCATTTTCTTCAGGGGAGAATTGAGTATGACCATAATTCCTGTCAATTCTGTAACTTCTTATAGAGTACAGGGTTACAGTAACAGACCTCAGATTACAGAGAGTACTTAATTCAATAAAAAAAAGCTAAATTATGGTAAGATTGCAGACAGTTCTGCTCCATATTGACTCCAGTTTTATTTGTTTTCACTGCACAGTTCATCTTTACCTCCTTTAGCTTCTTTTTCTATGCTCTCTTTGCTTCAAGTGTGTTTACAAGGGTGGATTTTGGGTTGATAGAGTGACAGAAATAAAAGGATGTCTCATTCACTGGCTAATTGGTAGCGCCTGAAGCCATATATAATTTCACATAGTTTATATGAAGCTCTGTCTGCCTTGTCCCTTACAATTGAAACCAAAGTCATGCTGTAGTATGGTTTGATTTAGATGTTGCTTTTTCCTGTTCTGTTTCAAGTGTGTGTTAATAATGGTAGAGCACACTGCACATGCCTGAGTGGGGCATCAGTAACAAAAATAATATATTGTCATTGTGTCAGAACCAATTCTAGATAACGCTACTTGCATCACTGCTTAATTTTCTGTGTCCTCTTAATCAGTAATGTTGGCAAATATTAGCTCATTTTTGTTCTTCTTTTCTTGTATTCCTTCTTTTCACATAACAAGAAGATGGCTTTTCAATGTGAAATTCATTTTCTTAACCTTGGTACCCAAAGCATCAAAGAAAGTGGAAGTTCTGAGAAAGACATCAGCCTGACACTGCTGATGGAGATGCTTTGCCCTATCATCTGGCAGCACTTGACATGGCAGACCTTTCAGGATGTCCATGACTTTGTCAGTGAAGTCATTCACAGTAGCAGAAAGACAAGTGTGTATGTACATCAGTTTTAGAGAACTAAGTACAGAATTCCCAAGGTGTAAAAGAGTAAAGCAGCTGCTTTGGTGCTGACTACATGGCATGCAACCTTTATTCTGTTGTCTTGGCAAGCACCAGTTTAACTGTGGCCTTTTCTGTTCTCCTTTCCTTGCCAAATGTCCACTTATTGTTGAGTTACATGCTAATGTGCTAAGCTCCATCAGGCAAAGACTGATTTTATTTAAAGAAAAGATTGTGTGTTTGCATAGAATGTGTCAACAGGAAAGCTGAATTCTAAAGAGCAATAAAGGCTTCCCAGTTGTCACCATGAAAAACAAGGGCAAGCATAAATATAAGACTGGAACACAGCCTGATAGAAAAGAAGGTAAGACTTGAAATAACAGAAGGCAGCATTGAACACAGGGGTGATAAATATGACAGCTGCTAGGTCTGGGATGATGTATAAGATCAGTACGATTGATTGAATGGAGAAGTATATATATTGATAGGTTTATCAAACAACATTTTTATGTGCAATGCTATTTGAATAGTCTACTTGTCTTTTGCAGTAAAACCAGTAGATGTGAAGAAGTTTGACTCTGTTTTATAAAATTTCATATGTTTAGTAACCTAGGCTCAAGCGTGCTGTCCTGTTATCTTCCTCATTAATGGTATCTAGACTTTTAGTTTATGAGCATATTGGAAATAGTGAAAACAAGAAGGATCAATCAGTGGTTTTTTTGCTGTGATCAATAGAAGATCTCTGTGACAATAAGCTGGGAAATGGCTTTTTGGAACAGCTTATTTGTCTAAAGGTAACTTCCCTTCCCATGGCTGCGCTACCTATAGAGAATTTATTTCAACCCTTTTTTCCCTATGAAGATCAGACTGTTGCAGCCCTCTGGTCTGTGCAGGTGTCAGTCTGCAGGACAGGCAGAGTCTGGTTTATTCAGTGAATAGAGTTACTGAGATCCCAGCTCTGACCAAGCCCTTTGGCTGCAGCTCTTCTGTCTCTTTATTGTAAGCAGTGAATGCTAAAGTAACCACATTATAAAACAATCAGAAGCCTCCCCAAATCAGCAAATAGATAATTCCACTAATATATTTTAAATTTGTTCAAAGAAATAGAACCAGCTATTTTAGTGTTGCTTTGGGGTCTACATTAGACCTAGCAGTAATGTTTGAAGAGGGACATACACAAAATATGTGCCTTTATGTGTGACATACACTGATGTTGTGTGACATACACTGATTTTAATATCAGGAAAAAACCTGTCAGATTGGCAAAATACCACCTTACACTTCAGGCCAATCTATGGAACATCTGGTTTATCAACAGAGGCAGTTTTACCAGCCATAGTTTTCAAGAGACTGGCAAATTTGGGAAAATGCAGAATAAAAAATAATTACTATCATTATAACAGCAGAGATATTTCAAAAAAAGTCTGTCTTCATTTTTTTTTTTTCCCCCTAAGAAACAGCTGCACCTGGAGCTTTACTTACCAAATAAAAGTTTCTCTTTATTTTCAAGCAGTTTTCAATTTTATGTATCATTGTGTATTTTTAATTAACTCTCTGAATTGTGATTATTTTTCCTGAAGTTTAAGCAGTGAAGGTCAAATATAATCATAATGATGACTTTTCTCACTCAAGAGCAGTTTATAAGATACAAATAAATCTTGTTTTACCTAGTAAAGCAAAATGGATTGACTAACAGATGCCTTAAGCAAAAGTTCTTCATGGCTTTTCACATTTCTAATGAGTGCTTTAGTTATTAGGAAGAAAATAACAAGATTAGGACCATGGTAAATTGTTACATCAAGGACTGGAAAACAATCCTTAAAACCAAAATTCTATTGTACACGTCTTCCAAATCCCAATTTAATTTGACTTTTTTCTTCAGAAGGAAAATGTCATTTGCCAAAAACACCTGAATTATGAAGGATAAGAACTCCCACTGATGACTTAAGTTTCAGCTTTCATAATTTCCAGATTCTGTACTGCCTTTAGTGTGTGACTCTGCACTTCATATGAAGTGTTAGCAAGTTCTCTTCACAGTTTAGTCAGACAAAACAATCCTTTTCCAGCCTGAGAACCAAGGACACCATTGCAGCTTCAGACCCAAAAAGTGCAAACAAAAGTGAATTGAGGAGAGGAAACTGGGAGGATGGGACTTCATAACCTGGAGCTGTAATTGGACAATTAACCCCAATATAGAAATGGAGCAAAACTTTAAAAGTGTGAAAACTCCTGACCCGGGGTCCGTCTTGGGTGTAGCCTCAGCTGGGCTCTTGCACTGCCCCAGGTGTATCCTGTGAAGGATTTTCAATAAATCCCTGCTTTATTCCTATAGCACTGTCTAGCCTCTGAGCCAGGTAGCCTCTCAAGGCACCACCACACCATTGCCTTCAGTACTTTGTGCATTTTGCTTGT
The DNA here is from genome assembly GCA_013400635.1 of Hypocryptadius cinnamomeus. NCBI lineage: Eukaryota > Metazoa > Chordata > Aves > Passeriformes > Zosteropidae > Hypocryptadius > Hypocryptadius cinnamomeus. The sequence continues at coordinate 32,386 of VYZP01026440.1, forward strand.
CAGTGCATTTTGTTTCCTTTGCAAAATTACGCTTTAGGAAAAGTTGTTGTAGATGCATCTAATGACAACTTTGTAAAGAGCAAGTTCATTAATTTCAAGTACATAGAATAGATTTTTTAAAATTAGGTGGTACAGACTTACACAGGACAGAAATGGCATTATTTTTCCTGACAATTTGTGAATTTAAATGGACTTAAATGTACCAGTTTTTTAGGATTGTTTCCCAGAAGTTGAGCGAAAAAATGTTCTAATATTGCTCACATTTTCTTCTTTTACTTTAAGTGTTCTGTAGAAATGCTATCACTGAGCAGCTCTTCTAGAACTCCTTCATTGTTTACTTATTGGTAAGGTAGGACTTTAATATGAAGTTGATGAAGTCAGTAATTTGTACTGAATAAGCAACATGACTTTACTCCATCTATAGAGGGGAATATGTTCCACATAACACCAGGAGAAACCACTGTTCAGTGATTTCATGCAACATATGTAGGGGTAGATAAGAGATACACTTTCTTTAACACTAGCATATTATGATAACTTAATTTCTTGCTGAGTATGAATAATTTTACTGTGAAATAATTTATCACCAATGTTAATTCAAATGTTCTCAAATCAGCTGGTTACATTATTTAAATCCCACAGATTTTTACTTTTGTAAGTCAAAGTACTCTCATGAATATCATATTCTTTTAGAATAAGTGCCGTGCTCCCTACTTTGAAAAATAAAATAGTTCATAGTGAAAATAATTGTTTATTGCCAACTTTGCTGGGAAATTTTAAAAGATACACTCCTTCTGTCAGTAACTGTGTAATCAAGAGGCAGAAGATCATGAAGTGGATCTAAAGCTCCCATTTCCTTAAAAATAATTGTCTGCCCCCAAGCTACAATCCAGAGGTTAAAAAAAAAAAACCAAAAAAAACCCAAAAACCAACAGCAAGAAAAAAAACCCAAACCAACAAAACATCAGAAACTTGTATCTGATGTACTGTTTTGGCTGTATCATACTGTATTACTCACTGCATTGAGATTTTCAGCCTTAATTGTCCTTAAGGAGCATTATGGAATTTAATCAATTATATTTTGGAGAATAATTTAAATACCACAGTGATGAGCACTCTAGTAAAACCCACAGCAAAATCAATTATGACACCTTCAGCTCCCAATTTGAATTTTGTATGGTAAATATCAGAGTGTGCATCCTCTCATTACCCTGCTAGTGCCTGTGTTTGTTAAACCACAGAGCTTCATCCATAAATAATGAGGGCAGGGTTAATGCCAGTAAAGGAATGCTGATTCTGTCTGCTCTAATCTTTTACCTGCACTCAGTTTTTTGTTTCAGATATCAGGGGAAAACACAAATTAATGCCAATGAAGGCAACACAGCCCCAGAAAGATAGAGTAGATTCCTGAATAAATTATAATGAGGATTTGAATGTAAAATTTAAGCTCCTGTTAGCAATGCAAGAAATTCTTCTTACACTGCAAAATTCTGACATAACCATCTGTTTTCAAACTGTTTGGAATCCTCATCTAATGTTAAATGAGTTGGTATGAGAGCAGTGTCCATTTCCTTCCTTACCTGTGTGTGTAAGCCCAGAGCAATCCTCTCACTGCCATACATTTCTAACCTGCTGATCTTCTGAGTGTGTGGTTTTGGCTGCATTTTGAGCCTTGTACAAGAAGACTTTCTCAGGAGGAGGAATGTTAATGGACTTAGTTGGAGCTCCTTCAAGCAGCTGCTCACTTTGATCTTTGAAGTGAATCATCTCAGCTCAGAGATGATCAGTGAGCGAGGCTTAGGGAGGTTTGACTGATCTAAGCACAGCCTGCATGGTAATGAGCTCCTTCTTGGGATTACCTGGCACTTTGTGCAGCTTACAAAGTTAAGGAAGCTTTTTGGCATCTCAGGTGTTTGTGCTTAGCTCCCAGCTATTTTTTTCCTATTTCTTTGAAGGTACTGGTCTTTAAAGATCACAATTTCATTGCCTATTCCCCTACTGTTCCTACAGGCTTGGTGCATTGGGGTGTGCGTTGGGTAGCCAGAGGCATTTAGCTGTTAAATATTTGAATTTCCGCTCATTTCTCATTATATATTCCATTACTTTTATGTTATCCCCTAGCATGACTTTGATGTAAAATTTGGGATGTTTTTGTTCAGGACTTCTTGTATACCAGTTATTGAATATGCTGTTGTAAAATCAGTATAGGAAAGTTAGAAATGTTACTAAAAACAATTGAATAGCTATTGCCTGAAGCATAAAGTCCAGAATCTAAATGTTCAATCATATGATAGACAGAGTGAATTAAAATTCATAGACTCTGGAGGGGAGATTTTTCCTGTTCTGGACTGGGTTGAATGTTTTTGGCCCCTTATAAAAGATAACAATTAACAAAAGTTGAAGAATGTTATCAGCCCTTTATAACAAACCATAAATGCCACAGCTAATTTTTCAGAGTGTGGAATTTTTTTAAAAAATATTTTAGTTTTTTAATCATGCAATGGGAGATGAGGAGAAATATATATCTCAATATTTACTGAGTTACATTCACCCATTACCCAAAATGTTCAACTTCAGTTGTTATTTTTGGATCCTCAATACCAGCTGCTGTGAAGTTGTCTTGGCTGATCAGCACACAGATGGATGATCAAAGTTGTCCTGCATTTCTGTTTATCATTGCATAATCTTTTCCAGTAAAGACAACAGGCTGTTTAAGGGATAGTTGGATAGATGACCAAATTCTCAATATTAGCATAACCAAACCTAAACTCATTAAGTGCAATTGTGTGATTTTGTTTTGAATTAAAAAAACACACAAAATCCAACAGAAAAAAAAAACCCCAACAACCTAAAACCCCCCACTCTGTTACCTGTTTTACAGATTTTAGTTCTAGGTCACAGATAGTAGTTCGAAACAGGGCTCCAAAAAGTAAAATGCATTTGATAGGATTTTAAAAGTCTTATACTGAATGTGTAGGTCAGTCTTCAAGTTCAAATACATTTTTATTTTGTAAGACTGTAGCTTTTATTTTCCCTTCATAGAATTGCAAGATAGATAAATGTTTTGAGTACAGCTCATGAACAAAGAAAGAAAAAACCCACAGCATTTTTGTAAACAGGGATTTCCAATTTGCTAGGAATTATAATTAAAAATCCTTTAATTCATTATAGTTAGTAGCATAGGTGAACTGAGATGCAGCATTCCTATTTTTTCCTCTATTTTTTTACAACATGCTTTTATGACACTTTTCTTGCAGCTAAAACTAGCTGTAAGACTGGAGGATAAATCATTTTGAATGGAGGAAAAAACACCTTTTATTATAATGTATGGAATAAAATCTCTGTTCTAACTCTCACTGAAGTTTTCCTATATATCCAAGGAGACTGCATTGCTCAATTTACAGAACACTGAACCAGCATTTGAGTCTGGGTTCATATACAGCTTGTTCTGCCATTTTTTCCTGCTCTGCAGAACAGATGATTAATCTTCCTTTCCTTTATAAAGGACTTTTGAACCCACAGATAACTGTGAAGTTATTAATATGCATATAATTATTATTTCCTCCTCATTTGAAATTCTTTTTGTCACCAGAATGGAAATTTGTTCTCCAAAAAGAAAATGTTTGTTTCTAGAAAAGTCTTTTAAAACCCAAATCTAAGGAGAATTGCTGAAGATAGACAGACTGCTTGGTTAGCATCGCTCACTCTGAATTAGTCCTGCTGAGAGAGGATTTGGAAATGGTTTTCCTTGGGACTCTGGCCCTGCAATGCTTTCTGGGACATGGTGCCTGTTTGGCTGCTGGCAGCCTGTCTGTGGAGCCCAGGGAAATGCCCACGAGGTCAGACTGAGCCCCCCTGACCTGGGACCCCAGCTCAGACACGGCTGCAGAGGAATGCAGCTGAGCAGGTGACACTTTGTGGCAATTCTGATGGATGCTTTCATGGCATCTGAGGAAAAAGGACTGCTTGAGTCCAGGGTTAGGCTTTTTGGTATTAAGAGCCTGGAAGATTTTTGTTTTATTAATATTTTCCAAAGTTTGTGAATTCATGCCTGTTTGCAGCATTCATTCCGTATCTTAGGTCAGGGAGTTCCACAGTCCATCTTTGCATTACATGATGTGGTGCCTGCCTGATTTTGACTTGAACCTCCACCTGTGAATTTGTATTTCGGGGTTTCTTGTTACTGCAATGGAAGGGGCAGCTAACTAATTCTTCCTTCACCTTTCTCACGCCTGTCATGATTTTTAGTTGGCTCTTGTTTGATGTTTTTCTAGTTTGGGAGTGCTAGTCTGTAAATATCTTCTTTTGTGGAAGTTACTTGGTTACCTTAAATAATTTTTGTCAAGTTCTATTTCAAATTCTACTCAAATGCTTTTTCTCAGATGAAAGGACCACATAACAATTGTGATGTGGCCACAATGCAAACTTTACACAGTAGCATTAGACTTTGAGGTTTTCCTGTGATTATAATTCTGAAGCCACTGAACTGCTATATTTATAAGGCTGTGATTTTAAACTAAGATGTCTGTTGCCTCTGGCAATAGCTGTTTCAGAATCAATTCCTGTTTGGGGATTTTTATGTAGGGTTTTGATTTTTTTGTTTGGTTTGGTTTGGTTTGGTTGCTTGTTTTTACTTTCTTTGCCAAGTTCATTACTTAACATTTGTTTGGTTCCAATGTCATCTGCCATTTCATCCTCAATCACTCAGTGCCACAGAGTCTTTCTGCAACTTTTCTTTTTTTTCCAGTCCACTATTGGTTTTCTTCCCCTGAAAAACTTGTCTTCAGTAGCAAACTCAATCTCCTTTCTATTCTCTTTTCCTGATCATTCCTGAATGTGTTGAGCAGCTGAGGCCTTAGCAAAGATCCCTGTGGGATTCCACCTGTACCTTCCCTTCACTGAGAAAATGGACTATTTATTGCAGCTCTTTCTTCCTGATCTTTTAGTTAGTTATCCCTTTGAGGACCTTCCCTCTTATCTTATGTCAGCTTTATTTAAGACCCTTTGGTGATTGGATCTCGTTGAATACTTCATGGAGATCAGAGCTGGCTGTGTTAACCATCTCTCCCCTGTACTCACTCAGTTTGTTTAGTTTATTTTCAGTAAATTTTTTTTCCTTAGAAAATTCTAGTGGGTTGTGGGGTAAGACTGATTGAAAAAAAAGAAAGAGAAGTCCTGGTGATTCTATTTTAAAGGTCACTGACTGATAAAGTGGGCAGACCAACAGCCTATTCAACTGCAAGTTTGTTTAGTTTCTCTTGAAAAAAAAAATTGTATTCTCTACAAGTTATTTTTATTCAGGAGACTTGCTACCTGTGCTTGATATTGTTTTGGTAAGCACCTTCTAGCAAGAGACAGTTTATAGGACTTGCTGGGGATAATGAAGTAGAGGAGAGTATTTTGTGAATTCAGCCACATTTGGCTCTTGTAACACTTCAGGACTGATGGTACCACCTCAGTGTTCAGTCAAATGATATCAGTTTACACTGTTTGGAAGCAGAGAAAAATGTACATTTTAGTCTTGGCACTTAACCTCCAACTGTTTGTAGCCACATGCCAAAGAAAGAATTGACCTGTACTCTTTGCAATACAGATCAAATCCTAATACTTTGGAGATTAAAGAGTGGTGTGACATTTTATAAGTTGCAGTTTAACCACTTGCCATTTCAATGTACAAAGAAAATGTTATTTGCAATCTCTTAAAAGTGTTCTTAAGACAAAGTTGTAGTTTGTAGAGCAACAGAATATGCCACTACGTTTTCTGATAACTTTTGAAGTAGTAGAAGCTGCTACAGTTTACACTTTAGTGTTGGAAATACAAGTCACAAGTAATTCCCATCTTCTGAAATTCTGAGTCATTATGCCTTGGAAAAACGTGGGGACTTATGGATAAGTCATCTAAAAAATCTAAGATCTTTCTTCTCATGTTTATTTTAAGGCTAAAGGACCAAAAGGCTGGTATTTTGGGGAAAAAAAAAAAAAAGAAATGCAGTCTGCCTTGCATGTGTACAGAGAATAATCTGTGTTGGTGATTTGGTAAGGCTCAGAAGGAAATACAGCAGGGCTGGCTGTGCTTTGTTTGTGTAACTCTTTTAACAGGCAATAACACAGATGAGCATCATTGCAGGCTGAAATTGGAATTTTTTTAGCCTAAGTGACATTTACTGTTTTGCTCAAGTTTCCTTCTACCTTCTTTTAACACTGGTTTATTAAATGAAAGTAATGCCACTTTTCAGCTTTGATCATGATAAATTTTATAGTGCAATTCCTCAAACTTTCAAAAGTATCTTCTCTTTTTTATAGAGAATGGAAAAGCAAATGGAAAAGCAACCCTTTGCTATTATCTAATCTAGAAATCTGTCATAAGCATTACAACTTTAGCAAAAGTAAACTCTAAAATAAATGGGTTTTTTTAATTGTGTAAAGAAACAAAAGTGCTTCTAAAAACACTATATGAATTATTGCATTATCCACATAAAATTTTCATTATCTAAAGCATCCTAAAAACTTAGTAAACAAAGAATAATGTACTCTAAAGAAATTTCTGCTTTGATTACATTTGTGTCTTCCATAATGGATTATTAATAGACAAAACATTCAAACTAAAGAGAAAACAAATATTTTATCTATAAATATATGTCTAAAGTTTTTTCTAATAATTCTTAGAATTACAGAAAAAGCCAACTCTAATTCTTTTTAAGGGGTAGCATAAAAAAAAGGAGGCAATTGAGAAAACTTGACCTCTCAGTCCTTATTCTGGGGGACAAAAGAGCTTAAATAAAGGACTTATTGCTCCTATGGAAACCATAAACTAGGGTGTTTAAGTTGTTCTTATGTCTATTTAAGTAATCAGAAAAAGTTTCCAAGTGCAATTATAGAAGAAAAGATCTTGAACTGGGAGTTATTATTAGTTTGGCAAGCTTGAGACCTCCCACTTACTGAATTGATTGTAATTTATCTATAAATTGATTTTTCTCTCCTGTCTTTGCTGTTTTGATGTTTTATATGTTCAAATATTATACTGCTTTAAAAAAAAAAAATTAATGCTAAGTCTGAAAGAGGAGCAATGAATCTTCTGAGTTGGGATGAGCTTAAAACACGAAGAATTATAAGGTAAAGGAGGCAATTGCTGAGCACCAGCTGTGGCAGCAACATGTGAGAACAAAAACTATCACATCAGTAAATCTCCTGAAAGCAGAGTTTTGTCTGGCTTTCCCTAACCCAGCTGCCAGGCACCACTGGGGCTCAGCACGTGGCAATTTCTGAGCCTTTCCCAGGCAGCTCATCAGCCACATCCTTGGTGGAGTGATCCTCCCTGCAGTTTGGGCATGTCTGATCCAGCTGTAACAGCCCTGCTTGGACTGTGCTGTGGGAGTGTACTCTCTCTGCAAGACAGGATGTCTCTGGATGCCTGTAAAGAGCTAACACTGGCACAACAAGAGTAATAATGAGGACAAATAATAGAGCAGTACAGTGTCTGGCTGTTTGGCTGGTGTTCTGTGGGGTTTTTTTCATCCCTGAAAGTGCTGAAAGCATGGAGACAATTTGTACCCAGTAATAACCCCAGTCCTACAGTTGTGGATTCTGGGTCAATACAGGAGGAGCAGCCAGGGTTCTCCACTCCTGTGACAGCTTCACCCACTGAACATGTCAGAGACACCACAGCAGCCACAAGGATAAGTGCACTGACTCAGGGTATTTCCTTTTCCTTAATTAGTATGCAGGACAGGAGCATTGTCATAGCACATATCTGTTTTTTAAGAGTCTTGCCAAACAGATACCATTTTTAAGATTCTACTCTCATTATTATACTTCCCTGCAAATGAGAACTGATGTGTGGAAGCCTAATAAACTAGAAAAGTTAGAAAAATAAAGTACTGCTGCCAAGCATATCAGGCTGGATACTGATTAATTCCATTTATATCAGTGATGCTGCTCACGTGTACATTGGTGTGATGTAAAATAGAATTTAAAGAATGGGAGAAATGAATAGTAAGAGTGATAGTCACCACAAGAGGGAATGGACTGACACTTTCAGCATAGATATTTTTAGCCTTCAAATTCAGGGATGTGTCTCTCTGCCAAGAGAGCATATCTGATATAAGAATGTTCAGTATTTCTCAGTATCAGATAAACTGCATTGCTTGTGTGCAGCAGAGCCATCACCTCCAATAGTACTTTGAATATTGGCAGATTCAGGTGCTTCTGCTCTCTTATTTCAGGCAGTGGTTTTCATTCATAGAAAAGATTGCATTGAGAAGAAATATTTTTTTTTCTCCTTCTTCCAATCCCAGTGACATGTAGGGTTAATAAAACCTTTGTATGCAGGAAGATTTACCAGTATTATAAAAAGCTAATAGAGATGCAATAGGTTATTGAGTGTTAAAGGAAATGTCTCTTGTCTGGCCCTAGGAATGACACAGGGATGAGTCTGGCTGTCCTGACACCAGAGATCAATCATGCTACATTAGTTTGCTTTATTTGACACTGTCATGTTACTTTATATTTCTTGGAGGTGATACAAACTCAGCAGAAGAGAATTATCAGGCCTGGCAGTACACAGAGTAGACACATGCACTGTTTTGGGTATATGTGTCTCTCCTAGATTGATTACTGTTGTATTTTAAGGCAGCTCACATAACTTGTTGCACCAAACAGGAAAATAAGCCTCTAGCTTTTTTTAGCATCAAGGACCTAAATTCTAATGACAGAACCCATTGAGGCAATATTTGAACACTGCTTTAGATGCTCACAGTAATTCTGAAACCTTAGTGCCTTTCTTTAAATGTCTTTATGACGTAAACTTTGTATTCCCAAACTCCAAATTGATAATGCTGTAAAATAAAAAACTGTCACTGTGCCTGGGAATGGTTTGAATTCAGAGATGTCTTCATAGTGTAGTTCAAATTTAGAGGTTGGGCTGAGCATTTATTTAGTGCATGTTACTGCAGCCTTAATTAGAGTGGTAAAATAGTACTCAGCCTGTTAAGTATCTGTCATGAAGGAACTCCTCTTCAAACATTACTGCAGAGACTGGGTCTTGGTGCAGCCATAAAATTCTGGTAAATATGTAACTGAGAGCAAGAAAAGAGAATTACCTCACCAGGCCTTAAAGAGTTTGCAACAATAAAACCAGCCATAAACACTAACTTTTCTTTCATGAAAGCTGTTATAGAAATAGCATTTTCTAAATATTTCCTAATGTAAGAGATATTAATGATTCATAAATTAATTATTAAGAAATGCTTTTAAATTACAACTCTCAGCAATCTATATTGAAGACTGTACTTGATGGTGCAGTGAACATCTATCAAATGCAGAATAATATTTTACAAAACTGTGAGATTAGTTCTTTTTAAAAATGTAAAATACTTCAGAATGCAATTATAAGACAAGACATGGTTAAATGTAATTTGTAAATAATTTAATAACTAAAGTTAAAATTTCAAGACAGTTTGTTAGAATAGAAAGCAAAAGCACCTTGTCAATAATTTTAATGAGACTTCACATTTATATTTGAGGTATTTTCACTTTCACTGTTTCTACCAGTGTGCTGGACATTTAAATCAAGAAAAAGGAAGCTGAAAATGCTTACCACTTTCACAAAAAGTAATGCAGTTACCTGTTTAAACCTGAAGGAAGATAAACTAAAATTCATATTCAAATCAAGCATGTACAGTGTGTTGAAGATCTTATATGAAGGAGATGAGAAAAAAAAAGGAAAAGTTGTGTAAGTGCTTTGAATCATTCTTTAATCTTCTACTGTATGTTTAGGAGTTAGCCAATTCTTTGTTGTCTCTAGAAATATTTTATTTTCCCATCCTAATTAATAATCTTGGTTTTTGAATTCTGCCTTTCTTCAACAGTAGAGAGTAATGCCAATGAGGATGTTAAGAGTTTTTCCTTTGGAAAGCTCTTAATAGCTAATGGAGCACATGTGGGGTTTTTTAATAGTGGAAAGGATCAGAGAAATTGGATTTGAGGTGTTTAATTAAGTCTGTTCACAGACAAATGGTCTTGATGAGTGACAGGCTGGCATGGTTAAGTCCACCAGGAAAAACAGCAATTAGAATGAACCTGTGGACTCTGCATCACAAGCTTTTCAAGGTCAAGCCACAGAACTAATTTAGAAAAGAACTAACATGATGTTGACAGCGAATCAATAATGTAAGGCACCATAGGATATTTCACTAATGTGAAGTTGCTTTAACCCCACCCCCCAAATCAACATTTGTTCACAATTTATTCAATTTTAACTCTCCTGAGGTGTAGTAGTTTGTGAATGTGAATACATGAGTTTTTTACCTTTCCCTTCTTTCATAAAAATGTTGAAAATAAAGTTACTCATGGATTTTAAAACTGTTTAGTGAAACCAGTCAAGTTTATATATGCTGAATATTTTAAATAAGTTTGAGTTCCATTTGAGTTGATGATAAATACTTTCTCTGACAACCTTTAGGATAGAAACAACATTATACAAGGCAGTGTAACTTAAATGTTCATGTCTTTATAACTAAGGAAAACATTTGCATTTGAATATCCATTGAGAGGAATGAATCCACTTCATATCTGCTGGTAAGTTCTGCTGTTCTGTTAGGTATAATTTTTATTTTACTTACTGTCTAAGCAGTTTCACTTTTTGTTTCTTTTCTTGGCATACTTCTTATTGTTTCCGTACATTTATTCAAGGAGGAATTGATGTTAAATTGAAATTCAGTGTGTTACCTACATATAGGAAAAATACTTTGTCAGGTTTTTCTTTCATATGAAAGCGCAGATGTTTTCCTGGAGAGACACTGGCAGAAACAAACATAATTCAGAGCATGTGGTAGAGACTTAGCAAAATATTGCACAGGTAGGCTGAACAGGTGGGTGTCCAAAGAACTTCAAGTTTGCAACTGCAGGACACCTTCCTCTAAGAATATAATACACTTCCTTTCCACCTTCTTTCCATGAAAGTGGTCATTCACTCTCCTACTCTCCCGTCCCTACTCTGCCAACTGCCTTCCCTTTTCTTCCCCTCTCAAAATATTCCAGATCCTCTACTGCTGATTGTCCCCCAAAACTGGGTTAGAAAAAGTCTAAACCACAGTAATGATCTCACCTTGGCCTGTTGAGGAGACCAAAGGGGATGGAGCATCACTGTCAGTGCAGGGAGAGCTGGGGCAGGAACTTTGCAGGAGCTTGAGCTGCAAACTGCTGGGCCCTGGTGTGTGCACCCCAG
>VYZP01026441.1:0-20221 GCA_013400635.1 Hypocryptadius cinnamomeus
CTTTGGTCACTTGGGGTCACCTGTCCTGGCTCTGTCTCGTCCCACCCTCTCAGGCCCCCCCAGCCTCCTGGCCACTGTGGCTGTATGAAAAGCAGAAAAGGCCTTGGCTCAGTGTGAGCCCTGCTCAGGAATAACAAAAACATCTCTGTGTTATCAACCCTGTGTTCAACACAAATCCAAAACACAGCCCCATAGCAGTTCCTGTAAGAAGATTAACTCTATCCCAGCCAAAACTTAACCCACAAGGGAGTGGGAAGGAGTGGGAGGATGGCAAAGAAGGGTAAGAGAAGGCAGAAAGAGTAATGAAAAGCTTCCAGGCAAAAGAAGGGGGTTTTTAAGGCATGTGGGGCTGTAAAAAATCGTGTATTATTATGGGGACCATCTTTTGTAAGAAGCAGAATCTTCCAAAACAACTTTTCTTAGAGATATTGAAGGCTAAGTTAGTTAATAACTGACTTAAGACAATGACTGCATCCCTGCAAGTTAAGGAAGTTTCTGACAGTACATGTATATGGTGCATGGTTTAAAATGGAAATTTAAGACATGACATAAAAAAATGGTTTTGCTTATTCCAGATTGGATAAGGTTATTATTATGTGTGTATGTTTATTGCTTACACAGTTAGCAATTACTAATGCTGATTCCACAAATAACCAAATTTTGTACTTCTCTTTATCATAAAAGTCAAATGACATTCTTTACAAAACTAAAATAAAAACTATAGCTGAACTCTAACCACAAACAATTATGGAATGCAGGCCACTACTGCTTCCTATTTACAACAGGGTTACAAGTAGAGCACACAGAACATTTAAAACAGTGCCTGGACACCTTTGTCCAGCCTGAGATTCATGACAACAAGATTTGAATGTGTGTGTGAGTTACAAAGCAGCAGTTTCTGTGGGCATCCTGTTTCCCCTGTACCAGCTCTCCCCACATCTGTACTGTAAAGCCTTTGATTTTGCATTTTATTTTATGAGGAGGAGTCTCTTTTTGAGGAAGAGCACAACTACCAGAATCATTGCCATAATATAATACTTGTGAAAATATGCTGAGTTTTGAAATGGACAGCATAATCTGATCTATAGACATGTAAGTCAGGATCTGATTTACAGTCATTTCTGGTTTGGTTGCAGACTGGTTTTGAATATTTTTTTCCTTTTGCCCCTCTCTCCTTGAGTCTACCCTGATTTTACCATTACCTGCATGAATGAAGGACTAGCATTTTTTTTTGTCTTTGTACTTGTCCTAACTCTGTCCGAAGCTCTTAGATGAAGCCATAACTGTAAAATGATAAAAAATGCCTTATAAAACTTAATGGGAAATGAAAACATGTTTTAATGTTGGAGTGGAAAGGGGAATAAGAATTTCAGGAAGCAAAACTTGATCAGAGTGATAGAATTTCCTCTTCATTTCTATCTGACCCTTTCATCACAACAAGCAAGTTAAAAACAGTCTTAATATTAACTTAGCTGCAACTTGATAACATGCTATGAGAGCTTTGCAACCTCAAAAACACTTAAAAGACCCGCTGATGATTTTTATCATATAATCCACAAAGTGCCCAATCCTTCAAAATGTGCTTAAACGGGAAAGGGAAGCAGTGTTGCATGCTGGAAATGTCACCAGAAATGAGAACCATTAGCAGAACATCACGACACATATTTGGGGGCAGAGATGGCAACTGCAGCCACAGTGCCAAGGACGATGTTTAAAGGGAGTTCCTGAGTTCAGGAAAGGCACATAGGTGTGAAGTGTGTCTTTGTGGAGATGAACAGAAAGGAGTGTTACAGTTAGCCAAGAGGCAGCAATTTATATTATGTATCTGAGGATCCTGCAAACAGCAGCAGGATCCTCAAAGTATGTATTTCTCAAACTCTAGAGAAGCTGAGTCCTTTCCTGAGATGTGTATCTTCATCCAAACTTTGTTAAGAGCAATCCAGTTACCTAGATTCCCCTGCTTATCCCCAAAGAAATGAGCTGTTGTTAGCCATTAGAAGTAGTCTGCAGTTCCCTATAAAATATACAAATGTAAAACCACAAACTCTAATGCCATCTGACTTTGAGGAATTGAGCAGCCACTTTCTAAAGCTTTGCAATACTTGGAGCTAAATGGTGTTCTGGAAGACAGCAGTTTGGAAACACTGATGTTTGTTAGTAATTTTTACTAGCCTGTAAACTACAGAAGTTCATCATGTGTCTGATCAATGTAAATATTTAAGGAAAAAATACAAAAGAACTAACTTTCAGCTCTACAGCTCTTACTAAAGGAAGTCAATAGATGGGAATAATTGGACTTGGACCTTGATTTTCTTTCTAGTTGATCAGTGCATTTAAGTCTGTCTAAAATAACCATAGAAGGATGAGGAAGATTTGCTCTCTACAGTGTGAGAAAATCGAGGAATTAATTTTTTTAAAATATTTCTGTAAAGACTATTCATTTTAATCATCATAAAGAAGGGAGGAGATATTATATATACCTTAACATGGTTCAATCAACTTCTTGTCTGATGCTAGCAAGGGCAGGATTCTAAGTCTGGTTGGCAGAAGAAACCCTAGGGCTAGCCACTAAAGATGGCCATTATCATTTATTAAACAGGTGTTGAAATGAATTGGTCTTTTATCGTAATGCAGATTTACAGTGCATTAGGCAATCCATTTTTCAATTTAGTGTACTGCCTCTGATAAATTAACAGATGTCGATTGATTTTTTTCTTTCAGTCCCCCTGTTTACACCTGACAGCCAATGCTTTATAGCTGAGCAGTTATTTGAAGTTATAAACATTATAATTAGCAATTTTTTAATTAGGCTGACAATTAACAAGAGATTTGCAAAGCTGCTAATTTGACATGTCATACTCTCCACAGTGTTTATGTTAACCACTACTTGAGTGAATTCAATTGAACAGAACTACGGTGTCTGAAAAATCAATCTCAGAAGAACCCTTTTCCCCACTTGGGTAACATTATGGCACTTCAGGCACAGAAGTGGGACTTCAATGAAATTTTACAATGTGACAATTCCAATACTTGAAGTTTAAACAACGTGCCCATGTTAGCTCAGAGAAGCAATTAAATGTGATGTGCCAAACACATGCATGGTCTGGGCTCTTTTGCTGTTGTTAGGCTTTAAGGGTTTTATTCTTTAAGGACTAGGGCCAAAAGAAAACAAACAACTGTACAGCTCCAATCAACAGAGCCTCAGCCCAGAACATAACCTTAGCTCTTTGAGATGAACAAAGAAAACAGAAAATGCGTCATTCTAGTGTCTGTGTGGTCATTGATGAAATCTGTGTAGCTTTTCCAGTAGCATTCTGCATGTTCCACACAAACTGGGGCAGCACATGAATAGAAGTATTACAGAGGTCCTGCTGAAGCAGGTGGGAGTTTCCTGGCTCTTTCCAGTAATCTGTCTTTCCTCAGAGGTTGTACAAAATGGCCTTCTTTGTGATTGAATTTCCTGTGTGAGTGTTACCCACGGAATGTCACTGCCACTCCTACACAGAGAAGGCTGGGTGGATGCAAGGCAGTGATGGGTTGGAGTGCTCAGGGGGAGAGAAAGGGTTTGGGTATGGAAAGAGACAGCTGCTAAGAAGTTGCCTGCCAACACCAGGGTGAAGATAAATCAGAGAAAACAGTTTCTCGTTGATTTGGGTTAAAAGGACGTGTTCTTAGGTAATTTCTGTGAAGATACTTAATCACATGCACTTTGTAAAGGAAAGAAGGCCAGCTTTTAAATTCAAATGGACCAGCTTTTCACTGCGAAAGCTGCCTGCCTCAAAGAACACTAGTATTTCTTTCTCTAACATAGACATTTTCTTGGTTTTATTTCATGGGGGCCTTTTTTCATCAAGTCATGTACTTTCATCAGATACTTGCTTCCTTTGTATTCTGTTTCTGAATTATCTCATTCTTTCCACTGATGGCTCATCTGGTGGAAGAACCAGGAGCCCTTTACAACACAATAACAATAAAAAGAAAGAAAAAAAGTGCAAGTTCTTGCCTACCTTTTGAAAATCTCCCTTCTTTAATCCTCTGCAGCCATCCAAACACCCCTTTCCATGTGAGCCTTTCTTCTCTGAGGTCCTCACTTGTAATGGAGGCAAGACACATCCCTAACTTGGTGAAGTACCAGGAGGAAACAGAATGTGCACCCCTCTCCAAAGTAGTCACACCCTGCTGAATTCCCCCAGGAATTCAAAAATTTCAAAAGAAAATCTAGACACAGAGTTATTGAAATCTTTCATTCTAGTGATACTTCTACTTCCATATATCTGTGAGTTTAGTCACTTTCTGAACTCATCTGCTTTCCTAAAAGGTGCAAGAGAATGAATGAGGTGAGGGACTTACTCAGAATTGACTCCATTGCAATAGTAATGTAAAGAAATTGGCCAGTTTAAGGGGTGATCTCAATAAAAGTCCCAGGAGTTGATGATGACATGATATTGCAATAATTTTATTTGAATGGTGAAGAATTTTACTACCTAGGAGTTTTGCATGGAGTTACCAAAGAACGGGTCCTTGGCTGGTACAGGTTGTACAGGATCTGCCTCTGAAATATCCTGTTTTCTCACACAGTTAATGACTGAGTTTTTCATTTCCTTTCAGTGACTAAATAGACACAGCTTTGGGTTACAACCCAATATGTTTTAAAACTTGTAAGTATAAATACTGGTTTCTTTCTGCAGCAATTAGACAGTGTCTTAACCAAATGAGTTATAATTAAATATGTGAAGCTGTGATGCTAGCATCTTACTATTTTTGAGCTCAAACAGTCCTAATTAGTTACATGAATAATACGATGCTTGAGATGAAGTATATTGAAGAGTGTGTCTAATACTCATTTGATGTAAAATCCTGGTTGCTCATTCCAGTCAAACACTGCTGCCAAGGAGTGCTATTAATGGGTGAAGTAGCCAATTTGTTTCCTGTGGTACCAACACCCACCCCCGAAGCAGCAATTCTCCTCTGAGAATGAGTCAAAAAAAAGTATTTAATCACGACTAGCATTCACTGCAGAGCTCATCTTCCTTACACTGATTGGGCAGGAACGAGAGAAAGTTCTGGATTGTAAAGATGTCCTTGGGAAACTAAGACTCAAGGAGAATTCGAGAAATAAATAGGGCCTTTCACAGGGAAATTTTTGAAATGGAAGAAGAGAGGAGAAGAGGTAGTTTAAAACCTTAGGTAAAGATTTCTAGATAAGATACATCAGATCAGAAGTGAGTCAAGAGGAAGAAGAGTAATTTCAGGAAAAAGTAGAGGGATATGGAAGGATAAAGGTGAAGAGTACTTACCAAGGTGGTAGAAATAAGTTCTAGGAAGTAAATACAAAAAAAGAGAAGAGGCTGTCCCTCTGTGCCAGCATGGGCTGTGAGATCACTATTTGAGGAGATCTGGAGGCAGTGTAGGGTGCTGCAGGGGTGGTGTGTGTCACTGACAGGCTCCAGCCCATCAGGGCAGCAAACCCTCCAGGGTGAAGCTACACATCCTCAGGGAGAACAAATCTTTGCCCTAAAGTTCAGTAAAATTATGCTCTGGGAGAGGTGTGGGAAGGGGTTTAACTCCTCAAAGCAAGCTGGTTGATGCCATTATAACCTTTTAAAACCCTTGCATAGTGTCAAGAAGGCCCTGTCCCATTAGGAAAAAGTAGACAAAGGAGGCATTCTGTTAATGAATATGCCAGAAAAGACGTGATAAAAACTGTAATTGAGAAAACTATTTATTTAGAGCTGTTTGTTTAAGCACAGGAGGATTCCTAATGGAGCCATCAGACCTCACTCATTGGCTAATAGTTTAATTAGGCCCATCTGGTGGAGGCTGCAGAGAGAACTGTCCCAGCTCTCATATTGGCAGAGAGGTAATTTGTCATCCCGTGGCCCAGTGACTGGCACGTGAACATCTCTAAAGCCAAACAGAAGCTCAGCAATCTGTCTCACATGAGAATAGCTGAGAGCTATTGGAGGCATTTGTGTGGTTCACCTTGGCACACAGAGGAGAAATGAAACTATTGCACAGTATCCTTCAGATAACCTCAGCAGAGAAATGCAGGCAGAACCCCTGAAAGTGAAGTCAATCTTGCCATTGTTAGCCAACCCAAATATAAGAAACAGATTTTTCCTTTCTTTTTCTCAGCATCCCCTCTTCTATGTGATCTTAATAAAACAATAGGGTAAGAATGTTTTCTGTTAGTTTCTGTTTAGGAGCTTGTATACTTCAGATACAAATTTCACTCCTAGTATGTCGAGAAACAAGATAATTTCCCTTTTGAAAAGGAGGAACTTGCCCTTTTTAAGAAATCCTAGTTCTACAAAATTCTATCCAGTGATGCAGCTGCAAATAAAGAAAAGCACTGCAGAGACTACATACAGCTGTAACCAGTCTGTAAGGTAAGTTGATGAAACTATGGGTTAATTCAGCTAGAGAAAGAAAAGAATTCAGAATGCTAGCAGTAACTGCCTTAAAAGCTGAAATCAATATTTTCTTCTCAGTCTAGTGTTACTGTTGGCATTAGCATTGTAAGATGTTAAAACCACCACTTTAAGAGTAATATTTGAGAAAGCATGGGACAAGATGCCAACAAAAGTTGTATCTCACGGTACCTATCCACTAGTATTTATGTGGCACTTATTCTTGATCTATTACAACCAACCCCCTGCCCATTCCAAAACCCCAAAAGCACTTAATATGTGAAATATTTTACCAGCTCTTTTTTTTACAGGCTCATATCAGGTGCTCTCCTGCTGACCTGTGATCCCTCTCCGAGCTCTGGGTATCTATGGCTAGCACTGCCATCCAACTGGTAGGAGTGGGACAGACTGAGGTTCCCCTCCCCAGAAATCTTTGTTTAAAGCTTTGTTCACCACCTGGGCATGCCCATCACCTGAGATGCTTTTCCCATCAGCACTGCTTAGACCAGGTTTTTCAAAGTGAGTCCTGTGGTCTCTGGAGCCAAACCCCTGACTGTGGCACCAGTCCTGTAACCACTTGCTGAATCCCCAGATTTGACTGGCCCTTTCAAACCCTTTTCCTTTGACTAGGAGGATTCATGAAAAATTACCTGGGCTCCAGAGTCCCTTACTATCATTCCATGAGCTCTTGATACTCCCCAGACTGCTGCTGGCTGTATCAGCCCACATAAAACACCTGCAATGGATAACAGTCAGTGGATGGTGTGAGGCTTGGTAGTCTCAGGGTGGCACTCCTGGTACAAACCCCAGGTAAGGAATGTACCTCTCTAGAGAGTCTGTCAGGGCAGCAGATGGGTGCCTCTGTACCCCTCAGGAGGGAGCTGCCTACCACTGTCACCCCCTGCCTTTTCTTAGTTGTGCTAATTGTTATACAGGGAGTAGATCCAGCTTCATTACTCAGCCCCAGCATCTCTCCTGATGTGACAGGTCTTGGCACTCACAGAGTCAATAACACTTGAAGGGTCTGAGTAGCCTCAGAGGAGGCATCATAGCTTAAAAAAATCTGTGTGTCAGTAAATCACTACACTTTGTGTATGTCATCTATATCTTAAGCAAAAATTTGAAACAATAAAGAGATTGAAAGGAACTACTATTTAGAAACTGAAAGCAGCTGAAGTGATTGTTCAAAGTAATCTCATGGGCAAACAGTCAATTGTGATCTCTTAATATTAACAACTATTAGTAAATTTTAAATTACTTTTAAATTACTTTTCTGTGTCTGGTGGTATACACCATCATTTTCTCAGTGTAAGGGGTTTTTTTATGGTATGATTTTTATACGGGCTAAACTTTGCAGAGCCAAAGTGCTGTGTTTGAATACCATAAATTGAGCTTCAGCATCCTGATCTGGAGAAGGGTGTCCCTGCCCATGGCAAGAGATTGGACTAGATGATCTTTGAATGTTCCTTCCCACCCAAACCATTCTATGATTCTGTGAAATTGGGTTTTGCTGCACTTTTCACCTTGTCTGGGTATACACGCCGTTTCAGATGCACAGACATGCATTCCTAGTTCATGGATGCTAATTTCTGTGTATAATTCTTACAATGAATAGACACATGATTTAAAAGTCACACATGTGAGTTCAGAGTCTCAGTCTGCAGTTTCAAACCTAGGAGTTAATGCAGTTCATAAAAATTCTGCCAGTCTAGTTGCCCCTTTAATTAATTTTGCTTCGTATGCAAGTGCAAGCATCATTAGTTTGTATCATTTTTAGCAACATCTCGAAAGAATCAGCAAGTCAGTTTTGTGCTCAGCCTGATAAACTGTCAAGACAATTTTGCCAGCAAAGCTAACTCACACAGTGCAAATATTTACCAAGAGATTATCTGTTCTTAAAACAAAGTCACTAATCCAGGTTGTCTCTTCCAGACATAATTCTGAACATGTATATTGAGCGAGCTAAAAGCACAGTAACAAAAATGTTTTGCAATGTAAGAGCTTTGTGATCATCTGCTGCCTTCAGACAAATCTCTTCTGAAAGCTTGTCGTGTTTCTGGCTGCATTGTGAATTCTGCTATGTTTACAAAAGTGGAGGAGGCAGTGGGTAAAGTGGAAATATTTTTCAGGTTTTATCTGCACTTGACTAGTATTAAGTGGTATTTTTGACTCCTGCTGATCAGATTTCTCCTCACTTGTCTGTCTCACTTGTCAGCGCCTTGTGGAACAAGTGACAGTCTTGTTCTTGTTCCTTGTATTTGAGCCCAAATGTCTAGATTTGAATTTGTTTAGGTACTTCTATGATAGAAATACTTCATAATAAATAAAATGCTACTAAAATTGCTCAGCCTTTTTGCTACTGGAAAAGCACAGGAGTGCATCATGTTACAAAAGTTGGAACAGAATTGATCTGCCATCATTTTTGCGCTGGTAACGATGACACATAGAAGGGAATCCAGGAAGGTGAGAGCAGTCTGAAGCTGTGGCATGGAGCTCCATGAGCCACAACAGCCACATCCAGCTTGGATGGTGCAAGAGTGGCTTTCCAAGGAGCAGTTTTCCACAGCAACTGCACCCCTGAGTGAAAGAAGAGGCAAGCAGGGCAGATGCCCAAGACACAGCCACAGCTTGGCTGCCCAAAAAAGTGGGGAATAAAGCAACTGCCCAAACCAGGCAATGAAAGGCAAAAATGGCAGCAGGACAATAGATTGCTTTGCTGTGACCCAGAGCAAAGTACTGGATTACTTCAGGGAACCCCAAAGTACATTAAAAGGATATTTTTCTTATGAAGAATGAGAATAAAGGTATCAAAGGTTTCTTCACTCTTTTATGTTAGAAAAAGGCAATCCAACTAGAAAGGTTCAAGCTATCAATTTATCTTTTTTGGAGACTGTATGGTTATTTATCTTTTTTAATTATGCTTCAAAAGAAAGATGGCACTGCAATAGATAACATTAGGCAACAATAAAGGGACAGCACAGAGAGCTGCTTGTAACGTGTTCTCCTCACCCTCTTCGTTTTAACCTCCATAAAAGTGTGGGGTTTTCCATGTTTGAGGTATTGAAGACGGTGATATTTCTGGAAGCAAGTGAAACACAGCTGCTTGCTGATTAAGGTGATACAGGAGATGGCAGGATTACATTAGTATGATGCATGTGCTGCTACTCAGGGACCAGCAAGCTCCCAAATTTAGTGCCAGATACACACACACAGTTGCACCTGAGCACATCTGAAAATGTGGCCCTTTCACCAAAGCCTGAGCAGAGTTTACTAGCATGTG
Source organism: Hypocryptadius cinnamomeus (assembly GCA_013400635.1). Taxonomy (NCBI): domain Eukaryota; kingdom Metazoa; phylum Chordata; class Aves; order Passeriformes; family Zosteropidae; genus Hypocryptadius; species Hypocryptadius cinnamomeus. The sequence goes on from VYZP01026441.1 coordinate 9,691, forward strand.
TGTACTAGTGAAGAATAAAACAAACAAAACAACAAAAAATCAACAAAAAAAAAAAAAAAAGGCTAACAACAAAAAAAGCAAAACCACAAAACATAAAATTCCTGCATGAAGATTGGGAAAGCACTGATACTTCTTTTAAAAGAATTCAGGTAACTTTGAAAGATCTTTTTCACTTTTAACTCTAAAGATACTATCTAGGAAGGGCATTTGAGCTTCAGGATTTGTGTTGGTCCAGATTTTCTGCACGTGAAAACATTTTCAGAAATAATAACTTTTACAGAGCTTCCTTTGAGACATTTTCCCTTAGGACTCTTAGAAAGAGATTTGCTTTCCAGAAGGTCGAGTGAATGGCATCTGTCTGAAGTTTGTATTTTTCTTAGTATTTGACACAGCTTGGGCAGTCAAATTCACCGCTCTTTAGTGTTGTTTAGTATTTGAAAGCAAATTAAAGGGAATTAGTTAAGACTTTTTCTTGTATAACTTGGGCCCTAAAGCTTTTTGGTAATCATGCTGGCAGTAATGTAACAATTTATCTTACAGACAAGTCTAACAGCAATGTCATAATTTCAAAAGCCAAACAGTCTTTCATATTTCTTTCAGCAGGAGAGAACTATTGGGATTTTCATGTATGTTTTTCCTTTGTAAAAATAGAAGTTGGAGTGTGAAACATAGATCATCCTTCACACTCATTAGCATTTTAATGGCTTCTCAATTGTTAACAGATTTGATGTAGCTACTAGAAAGATAAGACTGGGTTGTGATTTACGTCTGCACTTTCCAATCCAGTAGTAGTCAGTTATAATACATTTTACTAAATGTAATGTCAGGTCTCTGAAATAAATTTTCAACCCTTTTAAAAAAATAATAAAGACAATGACAAAGAAAAATGCCATTATGCCCCTCCAATGTCTTTGCAATAGCCATAGTTCTGATTTGTTATTTTGGAAGAGCACAAAAAAAATTTCCGAACAGAAATAAATAATAATTAGTTCTATAATTTGAAAATTAGAGATGGTGTATTCTGCCTAATGTAACCTTATAGAATAATAGAATAAAGCAACATAAGCATTCACAGCAGAATGATTTGCAGAACTTCTAATACAGAGAAGTTGTTTGAGGGTTCATTTTTCGCTGTATTTTCAAAGTATGACTCTGTGTTTTTATCAAGAACATTATGGCTTATTGAATCACAAACTCCCTTCTGCACATGTAGGATGTAGTTATTGCAATTTGCATACACTTTAACTTCTCAGAAGCTATCAGCTCCAAAAAAGAGCTGTCAAACCCAAGGGCACCATGGCATTATATTTAGAAATATTCTTAGTGTCAGGAATGATTTGAACTATCCAAATTAAACTACAGAGCACAAATACACAGAGTCTGGCTGACTCCTACCATCTGAACACAGTCTGCTGTAGCCCCATGAGTCTTTCATGGTGTGTCACTCTTCCTTTCCCTCCTCTAAAGACAGGGCTGAACCAAACCCTGAATTTAATACAGATTTTTAGGATCTAAACATTGTCAGTGTGTATTGACATACCTCTGTGGTTGGAATCTTTGGAATCCAGCACCTCCTAGCCCGGTAGTTCCATGTCTTTAGCATCAGAGGAAGCCAGAATCCAGAACATCCCGAGGATGACCAGAAGTTCCAACAGAAGGTGTTTCATTGGCAGGGGCATCATTACTGACATAGCTGAAGCAGAGTGAGAACTTCTGAATAAACGAAAGACTCTGTTCCGAGGAGTCATTATATCAATCAAATATATCAACTAACATTTTGGATTTTTTTTTTTTTCCATTTAGAATTTTCCATTCTCTCTGCCATCTCCTTCTAGGCAACTGTCCATAGAGAGTATTGATGGGGAAATAGACACCACTGGTATTTTTTTATAGGGTATTAATGTACTAATGATTCTGTTGTCTGTTTTATCTGTACTGGCTGTGTTATGGCCTAGAAAGTCTCCAACAGAAGTTGAACAAAACTCCTACCTACATGGTTCATATGTTTCAGCAGTGGACTTGTAATACAGCACATAGAAACTTTCAATATTATTGTCTGTGCTGGACTTTCTGTATCGAGGCAGAGTATTTGAATTTTCAGGTATGCTACTTCAGTGTATCATGACTGTTGGTCAACTGGAGGGAAAACTGCTATTTCTAAAACACAGCTATTTTGACAGCTATTTCTAAAAGAAAGAAAGTAATCTGAAAGGTTCCCTTTCATGACCTGTCCAGTAGGTTGATGATCTAATGGCTCTTTTGGATGTAAAGATCTGCTAATCTTCCTCCAGCTAAGAGGGTGACCTGAATGCATTAGATGCATAAAAGGTATCTGAGGATACCTTTTATGGACTCAAAAATCGTTCTGGACTTGAAGATCATCAGGCTGGCAAGGGGGCAGGGGGGTGGGGGTGCTGGGGCAGTGGAGAATTGGGGAAGGTGGTAAGAAATGAACCAGGCTGTTTTTTTCAGGGCATAGCTTGAGATGATATTTGCACAGTGCTGTTAGTAAGGGCCTTGAATGCACTTTTCATCACATGGCATATTAGATCTCTTCCTGTCAGAAAGTTAGATTCTAAAAATGTAAAATGTCTGTGGCAGAGATTTCCAGCTGCCAACAAAAGGCTCACTTTCATGAGGAAAATAATTTAAAATGTTTCTGAGTCATTGTGAAAAATAGAGGCCATGACTGTGTCTGCAAAATCCCATTGAGTCGAGACACCGAAGACAAGAAAAATTGCATTCATACCACTGTGATCATCATCTGTCCATTCAGCACAGTGCTCTCCAGGAAAAGACAAAGCTGGAGTGACAGCACAAGGAGCATCCTGTGCCTTTCTGTGTCGCTGCTCGCGCTGACCTGTGGCACCGCACAGGAGTGGGCAGGCACAGCAGTGTGAGAAAGGAAATGGGGTTTCTTTTTGCTCCACTCTTTCCCTCATCCCTGAAGTCTTGATGCAAACTTGCTGTGATAGATGCAGGTGGCTAAAAATAGTGTGGGTTTTCTGTACCATACTAGCCAGTGAATAATTTTTTGCTGTAAGCAGGTGCCAAGGATAGCAGAAACCTGATGGTAATGGCAGGTGAGGTACAATGATGGAGTGCAGCTTCCAGCCCACTAAATCAGTGGCAGGCTACTTGGCACATTTGCCAATGCTTCTGCAGCCAGAGAAGAGCCCTGGGGACACTCTCCCTGCATTTAAAAATTATACTTGAGATGTACTTGTGTTATCCTAGGAGTTTGATAATTTATCCTCACAGCGTGGGAACCCTGCAGTAACAAGTGATAGTTCTTGTTATATTACTTGTTGCAGCTTCTTCTTCCTGGATTTTCAGATTCTCTGCTTCTAGCTTAGAAAATACCACATGTATCTCTGCACAAGTGTAATTGTCTTCAGGCATGAAAGTTTAAAAACTGCAGTGAGTGCTGGACAGAATCTAGGAAGAGGCTATCATGATCTGTTCAGGCTTTTCCTGTTTGTATTTCTCATACCACCAGCACTTAGTTAGGAAGTTATTTTATACAGTTACAGCAGAAGGGACAGTTCTTTTGTACAGGCTTGTGCTATGATTTTTCGACAAGTAGGAAATCCTCTATAAAGATTTACATTTTGAGACTGATGAATATAAATCCTGTTATTATTTAATGTCCTAATGTCATACTGGCTATTGCTAGGAGGAGTTTTCATCATCTGAAATGAAATCCCGATCTTTTGAAGTCAAATGGAGAAATTCCTGTTGATTTTGGTAGGACAGATTTGACTCCAGAGCAGTGCAAGAGCTTAAGTGATTTGCCACTAGCCAGATCCTTCAGCAGTGGGTATTTTTATCAAGTCAACCTCATAATGGAGTTGCCTCAGATAGTCTACTTAGACTCCAGAAAGATGTGACTGAAATAAAGCAGGTGCCTTCCTAATTGGAAAGTGGGGGAGGCTGAGTTTTATAAGAAGTATTTAGTGCTAAATAAGGAATAGAATTGTTTCCCTGGGGAGCTTGAAATACTTTTAAAACTTTTATAGCTTCCTATTTCTTTGCCTCTTGTTTCCACTGCCAGATGGAGCATTTCATGTCCCATTTCATGTATCCTCACCAGGCTTGCCACACTGGGGACCATGGAGGGAGCAGTTGGGAAGCTCCTGCTATTTGAGGGGTGATGGCAGTGATGCTGCTCATGGGGGGCAAAGAGGCAGCACAGAACAGGGTGTCTTGTCCCTCCTGTGCTCAGTGTTATTAATTGTAAGAGTAATGGGCTGTGAATTGCATCCCTACTGCACCAATATGATCTAAGAGAGAAAAATTTTCTACTCAGCATGTTTGCTTGTCCCACCATTGCAAGAAAACCAGATTTTGGAGGATGCTTAGATCCTTTCCTCTGGATTATGAATGCAGTCTATACCCATACTCTCCTCATTATGCAAATAGTTCAGACAAATCTCCCTTCCCTCCATTTCTCTATTTAAATGTGCTTTAGTGAACTAAAGACCTGGTACCACTGCAAGGACTAGTATTAGATTGTTCACATCATTAGTTGAGATGAAATTGCAATTATACCATCTGCATTTTGTTGCACTTCATTCAAACCTTGTCATTGCCTTTGCCAAACTCAACGTCTTCTGGGGTGCTTCTTTGAACACCATTTGTTTCCAACCTATTCAAAGATGCCTCACTGCCTATAATGGCTGCATTTAATTTCCTTTACTTACACATTGCTGATTTGCTGGGTCTTTATGTCAGATTTCCCGTTCCACATTATTAGCATTTAAACTTGCACCTTTTTAAAATCGGATGATAAATTAACCTCACATTGCTCTTTTTCCAAGCATTAGTCACTTGCTAGAAGCCCTGGAAATTAGCTCATATTCTCTCATGCCTGACACTGGCAGCCAGATATGGAAACCAACTTGATCAGCTGGCAGAGTTCACCATCCAGTGGTTGGCCCTGCTGAGCACACGTTGGACTCAAAGCAGAAACCCTGTGATCCCCTGGAAGCAGATTGGTGATATGGATAGCTCCAAGATAGCTGTTAAAAGGAGCCATGTCCTGTGCTAGTAAGCCGAGTTGCTGTGAGCTGGAAGCAGCTCTTCCCACCTCTGCCCCTGCCATGGAATGTGGTGCCTTGCACGGTGATGGCCCCTGGGCCGGGTGACACCTGATGGCCTGCACAGTGCTGAACTCTCAGCTGCTCTTTAGTTCTTAACAGCAAAGTCCTGCCAGTCTGATTGATATCTCTCCAATTTTGTGTACAGTGGGACATTTCCAGTGATGCCTCCAGTTTTTATGTTAATGTTTTTGTTTGGTGACATTCGCCTGTCGAGGGAGTCACTCTCCCTGCCCCGGCCGCATATAGCAGCTGTGCTGGTGGCAGTTCCCCCCTGCCGTGTCCTTCCCCAGATCCCTTCTCAGGATGGGTGAAGGTTGCCAGGCACACCTGCCAGCCTGCTCCTGCTCTGTGCCTCGTCTCAATTCCCTCTCATCTGAGGGAGCTGAGCAGAGGTCATGACTGATCATCTTTTGGCTGCTAGAGGCGGTTCTGGTGCCCAGTGATGAGGCAGCTGGGTCATCCTGTCCCCCTGCTCATCTGCCTCATTTCTGATGTCCTTGTAGGGACAACTAAGAGGCTCAGGGAGAGGATGCTGAGGAGAAAGAGGCACAGAACCAGCCCTTTGCTTTTTATTTAAACAGGCTGCAGCTACAAGAGCTATCTGTGTCTTTCCCCCATCTTCCAGAATAATTTGAGGGCAGCCTGTGACATGTTCTGCATCATTTCTGTCATCAGAAGTAGAACTTTTGATTGTTGCTGCATCCAGGGTAAGGTTATGGCCATAGCAGATTACTAATAACAGATAACACAGATCATTAAATTTGCATAAAATTGCACAGAGAGGACAACACAAAGTGGCTGCTTCAAACAAGATACATCAGAGAGAACAAAAGTAGTCCAATTTATGTACATGCAGGAATTAGTTCCTCTGATTTTCTGAGTCTTTCATTTGTTTCCTTATTAGAGGATTATCCATTCAGTGTAAGGACTTTCTTTTCTGTATGTTTTAAGGCTCTGTGTGTTGTGGAGGCTTAAGGAATGGCAATAACCATACAACAACACAAAGTTACAATATATGTGCATGGTATAGAACACAAATCTTTTATTAAAGGGAAATGAAAGATGGCCAGAGTTAAATTACTGACCTGGGTTTCAGGAAAACTGAAAAATTCCCTGACGTTTATGTCATTCCTTCTCAGCATTTTCAGTTTCCCTAAAATATTGCCCTAAATATTTAAACTGCAAGCTTTGTGTACTGTCTTATGGCATATTGTCAGTGCTTAGTTTGGCCAGCTGCAATCTTTTACAGGACCCCTAGATGCTACTAAAATTTAAATTACAAATCAGTAACCTTGCAATATTTCCTGTCACATTCACCAAAGATCATCCTACTGAGGTTTGGAATGCCACAAGTTGATTCAACAAGGTTTTAAATGTCTGCTTAAAGTGTCACAGACAAAACTCACCAATTCACGTGGTTTTAATAAAATGAATTAATTTTATTAAATAAAATTACAGGTATTTGTAATTAAGTAATTTAAATAAAATCAAATTTTAAAAAGGTAGCTGGCATCTCTCTGCACTCAGATTTTAAATGCAAGGAGCAGTTAGGAGATGAGTACAGGACCCTGAGCTGTCGTTTATTACAGCTTTTGTGCAGACCACTATTAAATTTGCTTGTTAATTTGGATACATCTAAATAGCATTACTGGTTTTACATGAATACTTTGCCAACATGAATACTTAGAAAATGACAGTATTTTCCAAAATGTTGGATTTTTGTTATTTTCTAAGGGTGAAATTGATATTTTAAACTGCTTTCCTCAGTTGCAATAGAGTGCATCATTCTTGCCATAACTTTTTTTAGAAATCTGTCCATTTTTTTGCATTTAATTTCAAGTTTAACATGGTCCTTTGAGGATGGTAATGCCAGCTAATGAGACTTGTGAAGAGAGTCTTCTGGTGTCTCAAAGTGCCCGTATAGCAAGGAGTGGAAAGCTAAGATTCCTTTATTCTGTTTATGACCTGACTCCAAATGATCCACACTGTTGGAGAGAAGGTAATTTAATGGCCATTATTACTATACAATCCTGCATCTTCTTTGAAGCTGTCAGCCTGAAAACCAGCTCCAGTCATGTGTGTTCATTTGAAACCTGTGCCTAGCTTTTTATCAAAGCAAGACACGGAGATGATTCCTAAACAGCTTCCCTTTCTCACACACCCAAATTAACCATTTTCTCCACATCTAACCAAAGGCAGAGATGCTTTGAGGTCCAGGCATATGTAGTAACTGTTGAAACATGGCATAAAGAAAATGAACACACTAATTAGATTACTGAGGCACTTTGAAAGGAATTGCTCCCCTTATAAAGTGTGCAACATGGCTGGCAAATTAATTCAGTCATAAAATAAATTATTTAAACTAATAAATCATTAACTTGGCATTTTAGTGAAGTGTCTCATTAAGAAGCAGAAACATGGAAATTTGATGCACTTATGAGAGTACAAGACAATGCTCAGGTTGTTTGTGAGGTGGCAGGTTTGGCTCCTCCTGTGCTGAAGTCAGAAGAGCAGATTCTCAGCTGTGGGGTCGATATGCTCTACAGGTGTCCTCCAGCCCAGTTCCTTCATCTGCTGACCTTGGTACCTGATAAATGGGCACATCACTCACAACCTGGCTGCAGGGGGGTTGGACTACTTGTAAAGCTTTTACAAGCTGCAAGTGAATGTGGTATCTGAAATAATTTCTTTGTGGAAGGACACAGGGGAATATTTTATGACCCTGTGCTTTTTTATAAACTGAGGCTTTCCTGTGAGTTTAATCTGTCTGCCCTTCCCTGCTTCTCAGTTATGATGGGCACAATGCTTGTTCTGTCTGCTTGGAGCTGTTTTTCTTGGATAATGTTTTGTTCTGTGCTGTAATCTCCCTTGCTCCTTTGGGTCAACAGTGGCCAAGTACACCTAGAACATGGTTCTTGATGGCTTGGTGTCAGGAAATATAAGAATTTTTCATCAGTAGGAAAAAAAATTTGAGAAAGACTGTGGCATAGATTAAGTGTATTTTTTTCAAGGAACATGTACAATCCTGACATTACCCCAACAAAATCCATTCAATGCTTGAGTGAGTCAGAAAGTCACCCATGCCCAGGGATGAACCAGCTGGCAAGGAGGTTAGAAAAAATGACAACAGCTTGGGTGCAATAAGAGGGAAATAAAGACTTTGCCAGTTTCTGGATTTCTAATTTAATCTGCTAAATCAACAGGGAAGAAGAAACTGAAACAAAACATTGTGAAAATTAACGAAAGGAATCCTCACAGATCCTGTTACTGTTCTCTTGGACTTCTCTTTCACCTGAATGAAGGCACACAGGCCTTTATACAGGTGGAATCCATACAGAAATCACCTTCCAGGCAATGCAGCAAAATCAGTGTATAAATCCAGATCATTTCTTGATGGCTTCAGAGAGTAAATAAGTGTCAGGAAGCCAGGGAACTTTTCTGTCATTGTGAAAGTCAGAGGAGCAAGGCATCTCTATGGATTTGGACTTCAATTTCAAATCACCTTGAACGTTAGCAAAGCACTATGGATGTGCTCTTTCTTTATCATACTCAAGTCTACTATTAATAGCAGCCCTACATACACTTCAAGGAAGATCGTTTCTTCATGAAATCCTAGAAGAGGTGGGACTGACTTCAAAATTACTAAATGGAAGGAGGGGACATTGTTAATGTGTACCAAAAATGTTATCAAGTGCCTAGTGCTGCAAGCAGAAAAATCTTACAACTGATCCATGAAAGTGAGGTGAATTCTGGAATCCTTGATAACCAGTTTCAAATATTTGTAAGAAAATTTCATTAATTTATTAATGTATTCCTGCTGTGCAAAGAGATTATAAAACAAATTTCAGTAGAAACATCACAGAACAGTAGCTACCTTTGTGTGTGTGGCATTGGTATGCAACTTTTCATAATAAAGCAATGTTAAAAAGCAGTAAGAGATGACCAGGTAAAACTGAAATAAAAAGAATGCACTTAGGATGCTTTGGAAAGAAACTGGGATATCAGGACACTGTGTGTCCTGCCCTGACTATACACCAAACTCTGCATGAAAACTTGTGCATCACTTGGAAATCATACACAGGAAACTCCTCCAAAGTCAGCTTTTAAGTACAGTTGTCAGTAACTTATGAGAAGCTGCTTTCAAAGGAAGCCCAAATATTTAGGCTGCAATATTGGATCACCTCACTGGGACAGCTGAGCTGTCCTGAACAGAGAGTTTGGCTCTCAGATATACTGCACCCAAACTGCACTATGAGATTGGGGCAGCACTGCATGCTGTAAGGAATTGTTGTCTTCAATTCAGATTTTCATGACAGCTTTGTGATTCTTTGGGTTTTAAAAGCAAGCATTTCTTATCTAAGTGCTGCATTTTAGCACTTTTGTAGGAGTACAGGGTGTGTCCTGTGCTGGTCTGTTACCTCATAGGAAGGTGGCCCTAACCCCGGCTTAAATCCTGAACTCCTGAAGTTGCTGTCCTGTTGACACTATAAATCAAAAACAAAGTGTTGCTGGATGTGTCAAGTAAACTTCACATAGAATTGCTGTCTGCATCCCCATCACCACTGAGGGTCATTTTAGTGTCCCTAAGCTCTGGGTGCTGTACTGGAGATTCCTGGACCAATGGAGTCCACAAGCATCAGAGAAGGGGAAGCACCAGCTTGGTGAAAATGTCAAGGAGTGTATGTGGAGGTTTAAGTTTGCGTATAAACCTTAAGTCAGTCTGTCCTGTTTACAGAATTGGTCTGCTTAAATTACTGGGAGAAAGAGAAAAATGAGAGTGCCATTAAAATAAGATCCTGTAGTAGTATCAATAGCAAGTCTGCTGCATTTCAGAAATGTGTTCGTTTCAGTTAATGAGCAGTGGGTGCTAAAGAAATGTTTAAACTATCTTTCAAGGATTTAAATGAAAATTGGCTCCTATAAATACCAATTGGTTTTCTTTAATGCATCCAACTGTGACAAAGAAGTAGTAAATAGAAGGAGAAATAAATCGTAAGGAATTAAAATGCATTTGTTTTGAGAAGTGACTACTGATTTTAGTGAAAAGCCATATCAGGTTGAATAAAAGTAGTGAATATTTGCTCATTTATTTAAACCATACTCTTTCCATTTATCAGTATCAGTTCCACTGTTAATGAAACAATTTCAATTAAATGGATTCAGCAAAACCATATCAATTAGAAAAATTAAACTGGTAACAGTAATGGTAACACCTAAGTCTTTGATGCAAAAAGAATAATCCCATTGAAATTGATAAAATAAGCACAGAATTAATCCCAGGTACAGGATTGAATATAAATGAAGTGAGGATAAATCTTGGATGTACAGTTTGTGTGTGTTTCTACTATATAATATAACTGTGAGCAGCAATTAAACATCATAGTTGAATGTGGCTGTAGCTGTTAATAGATGTGTAACTGTTCTTTTAA
>VYZP01026443.1:315-45590 GCA_013400635.1 Hypocryptadius cinnamomeus
AAGACAAGCCCCCTTTCTCAGCAGGACAGGCGCCAGCATCGGATGGAGACATGACTGACTGGTCCCCAGGCAGATGCTTTCTGGTTTCTGACTGCTCCTGGAGTGGGTGGTGGGAGCTCTCACCAACAAGCTCGAGTTGCACAGGACTAATCTTGACAACTCATTTTAATAATGCACTTATCTGTTCTCTTCCCATGAACACATTTTCATTATCTTTTTGAAAGTGAATTTGTGGAGGAAAAAAAATTGCCCCACAAAGCAAGGATATGTGGCTGACCTGCAGTGTATTTGACCTTATAGTAATGGTTCTTTCAGGGAAGCCACCCGAATAAAATAGATTTGCTAAACCATTACTGTCTCACAAAGAAATTACAGTTGGATTTGATAACAGAGGTTAAACTGGATTTGGTCAGAGTAAGAAAAGGTTTGGGCTGGATCTAGAGCATTAATGAAGTAAAGATGATGTTTGGAGAAGAAGTGAAAATAAGTCCAAGTATTTAAGAGAGATGAATCTCTAAAGAAATAGCCCAGAGCATCCAAGATGTACTTTCTGACAGGGTTGGGGAAATTCAAGAAGGCTGAAATGAGGAACAACCACAGAAAGATCATTCAGAATGCTCCACTGTAGAAGAAAAGAAGAGAGTGTAAACCTCCAGCCCAGTTAAGAGCCAGATCACCTCTGTCTGTGCTTGTCTCTTCAATTAGACAAGAGCTGAAGGCAATTATGCTACTAATTTTTGTGGCTCCACTGTGAGCCTAAAGTTAGGCAGGACAAATATAGGTTTTGGAACTATATTCAGATGACTTATTTCCAAAATCTGTTAATAACGTATTAATCAGTTAATAATGCATTAAGACTGCCAAGCTGTTTCATGTCTTTCTTTCTCTTGACTGCATAGTAAATGTCCTGAAAGGCAAAGCTAAGTCTGCTCAGGGCCAGGCCAGAAGCCAAGTGCCTGGGGCAGAGAAGAAGCAGTCTGGACATGGAGGTCAGGAGGATTGGATTATGAGAATTCCTGTAGCTTTGCAGTGTCCTGAGGAGTCATTCCCTCTGTTTTGGTGATGAAATGTGTCTGCCTCCCCATCTCTCTGGTTTCCACTGACTACCTTAAGAAGACAAGGCTGATTTCAGCTTGCATGGAATCATAGAACCCCCAAGGCTGGAAATGACGTCCAACACCATCAAGTCCACTTTCAAACCAGCACCACCATCATGTTCACCATTAAACCACATCATAAAGTGCCACATCTACACTTTATTTTCACAGAATCATGAATAGTCTGAGTTGGAAGGGACCCACAAGGATCATTGAGTCCAACTCTAAGGTGAATATATTCCCATGGGAGAATTGCACCCATACCTTGGTGTTATCAGCACAGTGCTCTGACCAACCAAGCCAATCTCAGGACCTACACTTCCAGGGATGGTGACTCCACCACTGCCTTGGGCAGCTCTTTTCAATGCTTTCCAACGCTTTCTACGAAGAATTTTTTCCTGATATTTAATCTAAGCCTCCCCTGGTGCAGCTTGAGACCATTTCCTTTCATCCTGTCAATTGTTACTGGGGAGAAGAGACCGACCCTCATTACACCCTCTTTTCAGGGAGTTGTAGAGAGTAATGAAGTCTCCCCTCAGCCTCTTTTTCTCCAGGCTGAGTTCCCCCAGCTCTCAATGCCATCCCCAAGTCCTATCTGATGTCACGCACCAAATATTCCTGAGTGCTCTCACTGAGCCTTTTACAGGACGGGTTTTTCTCCCCCCAGTTTTGCTCACAAAACATCTCGAGACACAGATGGATTATTGCACTTATGCTGAGCATGTAGCTGTGTGTGCACCATTTGTAAGGATCAGAGCTTTGTAGCTCCTTGGGAAGGAAGTGTCCTGGTGTGAAAGGTCCTGAGCAGCTGTACGGGGATAGCTGACTTTACACTTTAATTCCCAATCCACTTGCACCATTGTTTTCTCTGCATCTGCTGCCTGAGCTCCTCATGGTGAGCTTGCCATGGGTGCTGAAGCAGTGTCTTAGAGCCCATTCTGTAGTTCCAAGGACAAATTCTAGTTTGGAGCAGCCTCTCAGAGGTGCAGAGCTCTGAGCAGCCAGTTGTCTCAGCAACGTTTTCATAGCTCCAGTCCCCCAGGGGCTACCTCTGTACCTTTGACCTTGAGCATCTGGCTGTATGTAAATATAGATATATATTTATACACACACACACACTATGGACAGTTTGCTCTGTGCTGCTTACAGTGCAGCTCCATTAAAGCTCTGTGTTTTAAATGCTTCCCAAGAGCCATGGTTTAAATTGAGTGGAGTTGACTACTTGTATGAAAAGTCATCTTCTCTTGAATCCAATCCATATCCTGGCAAGTGTCTGCCAAAAGCATTATTCCCACCTTCTCTTCTCATGAATAATGAATATAAAATGTCCCCTGAATGGTACCTAAAAAATTCATGGTTCCTGACCACATTATAGTGCTGGAACCTAGCAGAGTAAAAGATGCCTTGTGATTCCTAGAGAGATGATGCCCTGTTCAGGAAATTAATCTACAGGAGAAGCCTAAGCACACAGGCAAGATTCATATATATTATCCTGCAAGGGCTATTCATGTGTTTGGAAAGAATGCTGTAGCTGTTCTCATCTACAATGTTTAGTGTGCTTGACAAATATTTGCCAAAGTATATAAGTTCATCAGTATAGACATGCATGGAAAGTTACACATGTTCTACTATAGAACTGGGATCACAGAATCACAGGATGGTTTGGGTTGCAAGGGACTTTAAAGACCATTCCATTCCCCACCACTGTCATGGGCAGGGACACCTTCTACCATCCTAGGTTGCTCCAAGGCCCCATCCAGCCTGGCCTTGGACACTCCCAAGGATGGGGCAGCCACAGCTTTTCTGGGCAACCTGTGCCAGGGTCTCACCACCCTCACATGGCAGAATTTCTCCATAATATCTCATCTAACCCTGCCCTCTGTCAGCTGAAAGCCATTCCCCCTTTGTCTCCATGCTATTGCAAAAAGTCCCTCTCCAGCTCTCCTGGAGCCCCTTTAGGCCCTGCAAGGGGCTCTGAGCTCTCCCGAGAGCCTTCTCCTCTCCAGGTGAACACCCCCAGCTCTCCCACTCTGGCTCCAGAGCAGAGGTGCTCCAGCCCTCAGAGCATTTTCACGGCCTCCTCTGTATGTCCTGCATACTTTGGGGGCCCCAGAGTTAGATGCAAAACTGCAGGTGGAATCTCACCAGAGACAAGTAGAGGGGCAGAATCCCCTTCCTTGACCTGCTGCTTTTGACACAGCCCAGGAGAGGATGAACTTTTTGGGTTGCCAGTGCACATTCCACTTCATGTTGAGCTTCTCATCCACCTACACCACCAAGTCCTTCTTGGCAGGGCTGGTTTCAATCCATTCTCTGCCCAGCCTGTATTGCGAGGTAAGAGACTTAAAAGTGCACTTCTGTTAATCACAGTCCCATTGAGTAATAGGACAGTAGCCCAGTGGTTGGGCTAAGAATGCCATTAAGAAAATTAACATATTCTTAATAAAAAATGACCCATGATTGACTAGATTAAGAATTTGTAAATATTTCTCAACAAAAAAAAATTGAAGGACTGGATGGAAAAAACACTTCACCCTCTCATTCTGACTTTGCTGGGAACCTGGGAGAAATGCTTGGCTTTTTTTGTTTTGAAATACACAGAAGAAGAACAGTTAGTAAGAGCTTTGTAACAGAGATTTATGGTTAATTCTCAGAAACTCCACAGGATATTGGGAACTGGGAAACTATAATTTGTTCTTGCTGTCCAGTTTTCGATCTCTGAAGTGGAGATAATTGTCTTTCTTTCTGTAGGGAGCTGAATTGACATTCCTGTCCTGGCATGCTCTGATTTTTAAATCTTCAAAAAGTTTTCAGCTTTCAGTAAAGGTCAGTCTTTCCCTTATTTATTATCTACAATAACCTGCTAAGGGAGTCAGGGGGTAAATGACTCATTATTACAGTAGCACTTAGGAATCTTCTCTGAGTCCACAACCTGTTGGGGAAGGCCCTGCATCAATGTGTAATAGGAGACACAGGCTGCTCCAAGGAGTCTTGCAGGCTAAACAAATTGAAGAGAGGAAGGAAGTCTGCAATTTGTTTTTCTCATTTACCAGGAGAACAGAAGCACAGGGGTATGGGATGAATTGTTAGGGATCGTACAGGCAGGTTGTAGGAGAGCCAGAACCTGAACTAATATCTCCTGCCTCCTAGTATTGTGTTTGTCCCACAAGATCTCCTTTCTTTTCTGCTGGTGGAGCCGGCATTTCCATTAAATATACAATTTTTCAGTGTGGTGGAGACCTGTCAAAGAGCAGAAGGGAAAAACTTCTAAACAGAAAAACATGAAGGGAAGCCTGCCCTGCCCACCTTGCATTAGTCACTACCATTAATCCCTCCTTCCTGAGTGAAGGGAAGAGTTTCCAGACACATACAGAGCTTATCAGGGAATGACTCCCCTTATCTGAAAGGCACTTTTTGCAGCTTGCTGAGCACTGTGTCCACACAAGAATGTGTCACAGCCAATGCAGCAAGTGGGGAGAGTGTGAACACATTCACTTATCAAGTGAATACACACTCCTCTGTGTGAGTGAGACTTCAGGGGGTGTCAGTCCCAAGGGCAGCTGTCTCCACTGGCAGGGGTTTCTAAAAATCAAGCTTGTTGCATCTCTGACTCCTCTAACCATTGCACTGTGGCCAGCATAAAATCAGAGCTCCAAGAGGCCAAACCAATGCCTGGCTTGCCTCCCAAACCTTATTAAGCTGACTAGAGCTATTTGCATGTCATTTTCTAGAGAAGGGATTTGAATTTGTGATTAGTCAAAATAAATTATTCTTTTTCTCTCCTTCTTCTTTTTTTTTTTTTCCTAGTAAAGTCTAATAAAGCAGGGACTGTAGTACTGAATAATTTACCTGGTGGGTTTTGCACTCATTCTTGAATAACTTGCTCTGAGAAAATCCTGCCAGAAGTCAGTGGAACTGGACTCACACACTGCTGAGGAACCCAGCCCACATTTCTGTCTTTGGATTGCTAGATCAGTTAGTTTAGAAACAAGCAGGGGAAAAGCTGTTTTGCTCAAATTAGTCAATTCCTTCCATCAATGCCTAGAGCAGATACTGTTCTGGCGAAAGGTAATGTTTCAAAATTTTAGGGATTTTTTTATCCTTTTCAATTCCAACTTTTATTTATTTATCTTTTAAATTTGATTTCCAGCTAAGCTGGACATAACACAGAGAGCATTTTGAATTTCTAATAAATTTCTGCTTGCAGCGCTCCCAAAACATGATGGTTCTTAACAAAAATGGGATTTTTTGACACAGAGATTCTCCTTGTCCCAACAAGTGCTAAGAGAAGAGGCCACTTGAAGCCCTGCTACTACAACAGTCACCATCCTGCTGGCATGCAGCTCCCTAAGTCATGATCTGGTCCAGCTAGGTCCAGATGAGGACAACTGGCATTTGGGATGTTTCTCCACCCTTAGAGATTGTCCCCCTTGCTCAGGCTCTGAGTCACAGCCTTTCAGCAAGGAACCAGCGTGCTTGGAGAGCTCTGGCTCTGCCCAGGCTTCTCTGAGCTTCCAGGCTCCCTGCTGTGGACCTGGGAGCTGAGCCCAGATTATATCTACTCTTCCAGGCTCTTGGCTCCAGGAGAAACTGTCTGGAAATTTTGGCATCACTCCCTGCTCTAAAGCTACAGACTCTGTAAAGCTGAAGGCTTTGGCTTTGGGGAAATCTTCCTGGTGGGTCTATCCAGGGGCTGTCCTACCTGGAAAGCTTTCTAGGAGTATTTGATCTTGGTGGGTCTATGTGGGGGCTGTCCTTCTTGGAAAGCTCTCTGGATGAATTTGAATAGATCTTTAGTGCCAGAAGAGCCAGTGCATTGGTCAGTCTCTCGTAGGGTAGAACTCTGTCTGTGGCTCATGTCTGTGGCATGGTGAAGACGAGGGCCTGCAGGCCAGGGATTTGTTCTGGGAGGTGGGACGGGTGGGTCTGAGGCTCTGAAGACTGAGATTGTAGGTGGATCCAGATATCCCACTCCACAGGTGGGAAACATCACGCTACCAGCTGCTCACTGCACCCCACTCTCATTACAAACCAGGGGGAAGGCAAATTTCTGGAGATCCAGAAACACACTTGGGGTGGGTGGACCTTGGCTCACCAAGCTGCCCTATTACTCCCCTTCCCAGCTGGATAGGGGAGAGATAATAAGATGAAAAATTACTTGGAGGTTGATATAAGGAAGTTTACTGAAGCAAAAATTTTGACCATGCACAAGCAAAGAGAAAACCCAAAAATTTTATTCTCTGGGCGAAGTTCAGACACCTCCTGGGAAGCAGAGCTTCAGCACATGGACCAGTTGCTCTGGAAGGCAAACATTGTAAAAATGAATGTCCCACCTTCCTCCTTTTTTTAGCTTTTATATTTGAGCTGATGTCCTATGGAATGGAATATCCCTTTGGATAATCTGGGTCTGCTGGCCTGGTTGTGCTCCCCCAGGATCGTGCCCACTCCCAGTCTCTTGATGGGAAGAGTGCTGGGGAAGCAGAGCTGATGCTGTGCCAGACCTGCCCAGCAGTAGCCAAAACTCTGGTGTGTTCTCAGTACCCTTCCAGCTCCCAATGCAAAGCCCAGTACCGTGAGGGCTGCTGTGGGAAAATGAACTGCAGCTCATTTCCCAAAACAACACTGTAAAGATTTCATCCTAATTCCCAATGGACTGCATGAAGTCTCTGCTTCTTTCTCACTAAATAGGCTCACTAATTTCATCCAAAAAATCCTGGAAGCTTCAAGACTGTGTCTAATGGTGTAAATTTTCATTACCCTTTTTTGTTATGAGGTAGAAAACCATCATCAAACTAACAAGGCAATAACTGATCTTTCATTCCACTGTCTTGTAAAACTATTTCCAGCCACAAAAGAAAAAACTGGGGCAGCAATGATAAGTCCTTTCCTTCTCTCCAAGTTCTCTTCAAGTTGTGAGAATTGATGCCTAATAAGGGTAAGGTAATGACTGAAGTATTATTTACCATAAGAAATGCCTCATTTTCTCTTTACTTTTTAGAACAGTCTAGGAAACTAAATGCAAGACAACTTGATTTAATTCCAGATAAAGACTCCTAGCTCCCAGAAAAGTAAGAAAACATCCTTGCTTCACAATGGCATAACTTTGCTTCCAAATTAGAAAAAAGGAGTATTTTGGAAATGTGGAGGCCAATGTTAAGGAAGAGCATGGTGGGGGAGGATGTCCTGGCATTCTCAAAGCAGCAAATGGAGAAGAGCACTAGATCTCTGCAGTCAGGGGATATATTAACAGTGCATTTAGTGGTAATTTCAGAGAGTACATTGATGACTTTGGGGGTGATCTTGGAACTCTGTAACATTACCCTGTTTCCAGACACTTGTCTTGATTTGTTTTGCATATCTCTGAGCATGAGGAAAGTTTCAGGAAGAGGGAGTGTCGTGTATTGAGCTGAGAGAAGTCTGGTTAATCTAGGTTTTGCAAGCTTCCTGAAAAAATCTTCTCAGAAAAAAATATATCAGTTCCCAGCCCCTTTGTAGCAAAGCCATGGGACTGTTGAAAAGCTGGTGGATGACTTTGTTTCAAAATTTCCAAGATGAGAAGACCCTCTCAGCACCTCCGAGGGCTGATGAATGGCAGTCTAGTCCCACTTGCTGAGGAGCCAACATGGAAAATCCACAGGGGGGACGTGAGTGATGGAGTTTGTAGTTTGATGCTTGTTTGAATCACAGTCTGATGAGAAAGAGAGAAGGAACAGCCAATACAAACTGTCCTCATCCTGTTCTCCCAGCAGTCTAAAGCCTTGCTTGGAGGTGAGCACACTGGAAATACTATTATTACTCAACTCCTGCTACTGTGAGACCGCCAGCGACTTGTGCCGAAGGAGCCAACTTAAATGACAATAAAGTAAAACCCTTGGCAGCTGGGAGTGTTTGCTCCCCTGTCTCTGCAAAGGGAGCTCTGGCCTGTGCTCTGCACTCATGCTGTTTTGGAAACTTGAAGTTGTCCATAAGGCATCGCCTGTGCAGAGGCCCTATCGCCAAGCAGCAGGAGATGTTGTCCTTAGCTGTGAAAAATGATTGCCAGTGGTGATTTTGGGGAAGAAAGAGCAGCTTTCAGATCTGCCCCATCTTGCAGGCTGTGGAGCGCGGCCGAGCTGCGAGGGCCCTGCAAACACAATGGTGCCACTGGGATGGGCCAGGGGCTGAGAGCATCCACGGAGCTGTGTGGGTGGTAGGATTTGGCTTGGTGCTCGCTCTGTCACACGGCATTCCCGATATTACAGGGCCAGCTCCTGTGGAGCTGCACTGCACTGGCCGAGCTGGAGCTCTCTAAATACAGGGAGCTTTCCGTATGGTCTGGACTGCTCCTCGTCTGGCTGATCCTGCTCGACAGAGCCCTCCTCATGCCACTGTGCTTCCCACACCTGGCCTGAGGGGGTGATGGACAGCTTCCTGTGGGTGCTCATTGTTTTTCTGAATTAATCTGGGAAAGTCTGATCCAGTTTTCAGACAGATATGGAGAGTCTTTCCATTGATTTCAGTGGCTTCTGGAATGGTCCCTTATTGCATAAACTCAGATCTCTGCTATTTTACACTTCATTTCCTTCTATACCCTTGGGTGAAGATCATCAACTCCTGTTGATTTACTGCCCTTAACTTCTCCGGTTTCCCCAGTTTTTTGGGTTTTTTTTTTGAAACTTGGAGTTTCTTTCAAGACTACATGCAGATTTCTCCATAAAAATTCCCTGAGAGGAGGAATTTCCCTATTATTTTTTATAGTTGAAGAATAATGCACCAAAAGGAACAGAAAAAAAGGCCTTTGACTTCTCTGCTTCTCTGCTAGTGTCTCTAAATCACACTAGCCTCATTTTGCTCAGCTTTGTCTCCTGTTTTTTAAAATTTTATTAAGCTTTACCTGGAAACACCACACTTCTGTTGTGCATAAATATAGGGGTGCTTAAACCCAGACCCTAATTATAGCAGTACCTGCTGAATTTTCCTTGACAAATTTAAAACCATGCATTCTTGATCACTGTCTAGGCACTGGAAGACACATTTAGCTGGCTTTAATATAAATTCTTATATAACCTGCTTTTTCTCCTTACCCAGCATCCCAGATTCACAGCTCGGATTCATTTTAAGCTCCAATGGAATTCTTTCTGCTGATTTAGAGGCAGATATTTTTCTCCCATGCTGTGATTCTTACACTGAAAAGCTAATAGGAAACGGCATTTTCTTAGCCTGAATTCCTCCCCCTGTACGTATTCAGAGTCACTGGCTTCCAGTCTCCCAAG
Source organism: Hypocryptadius cinnamomeus (assembly GCA_013400635.1). NCBI lineage: Eukaryota > Metazoa > Chordata > Aves > Passeriformes > Zosteropidae > Hypocryptadius > Hypocryptadius cinnamomeus. The sequence goes on from VYZP01026443.1 coordinate 9,665, forward strand.
GCTTGCAGAACAAGCATATTTAAGATAGACTCAGCTGCCTCTCTCTCCCTGTGCAGTCAATAAAATTATTCATTTTCCCTTCACTTGTTTCTCATCAAATCCACTGGAGTTTAATGAGTTGGACACATCCCTGAATGTTTCATTCCATGGCTGTAAGGTACATAGAAAATAAGGGTATAATTTATTCTATAGGATCACTTTTGAAAATAATGTTACAGGAAAGGAGGCAGCTCCTTGCATGTCAGATCCAAAACTGCATCTTCAGGGATGGAAAAGAAAAAAATCATTGTGCATAGTGTGTGTATGTGATAGGAGCCTGCAGCTGAATGAACAGGTAATCCTGTGACCCCTTTGCTTCTTGGTGGTTTTTCAGGTCACAATCAAGTTTAGATTGGCTATTAGGAAGAAATTATGTTTTGTGAGGGTAGTGAGGCACTGAAACAGGCTGTCCAGAGAAGCTGTGGATGCTCCATCCCTGGAAGTGTTCAAGGCCAGGCAGAGAAGGATGACACAGTCCTCCAGGGATGGTATGGATCACTGCCTCTTCAGAGGTGATGTGGAATGGACACAGCTTTTCCATATATCAAATTTCACTGTGAATCTATTAAGTTATCAATGAATTTGCTGCTCTTCCCTGTGCAGTGAGGCACAGCTCCCAGCAGCCCAGCTCAGACCCACACCTTGTGGTTATACCTCCCTGCTGTCTTGGCTTCTGGTATCAGCTGTGCCACTGGAATAGAGCACAGAGACACAAAAGATGAAGAAAAGAGAAATCCTCATCCTCCTTCCCTGTATTTCTAGGTCTTGGTGTCACCGTCACCTAAAGTTGGGCCCTGAGAACAGGTCAAATGGAGAGAAGATCATTTCCTTTTCTCTCCCCATCATTCCTGGATATTGATATCAGCTGAGGGACAGCAGCCAAGAAATAATTAGCAGCAGCTTCCCATGCCCCTCTCAGCTGTAATGCACCTGTGCTTTAAACTAAACATGAGAAGCAAGTCAACTTTCCCAAGGGCTCGAGGGTTTCACAACCTAGGCAGGGACCTATTGCAGTGTGGATTTAGGACTTCCACAATCTGATCAGTACCCAGATCTGAATTTGGATCCAGGTAATTCATGTAGTTTAAGCATATAAAAAATCTCTATTGAGATGCCACCAAGGATGTCCCAATAATTGTTTCCATGGTCTCCTGAGCTTCCTAAAGTTTATTCAGCTCCTGAAGAAATTTTGCTGCTGGCACCCTTTTCAAACCCTGTAGAGATTCTAGTGAGGATACATGATCACTCAAATATCAATGATTGCCTAATATCAATGATTGTCTTCACTATGGAAGTTCCTGAGGAGACAGCTCCTGTCCCAAGGTGCCACCCAAGCCAGCCACCCTTCTACACCAGCTCCACAGTGCACCCACAGACATGGGAAATGTTTGTGTTGGTCATGGAGTGATAAAATCACAGAATATCCTGACTTGTATAGGATTCAGAAGGACCATCAAGTCCAACTCCTGGCCCTGCACAGGACAGCCCCAAGAATCCCAACCTGTGCCTGAGAGCATTGTCCAAACAATTTCTGAACCCAGGCAGGTTTGGGGCCGTGACCACTGTCCTGGGGAGCCTGTCCAGTGCCTGATCACCCTCTGGCTGAATAATCTTTTCCTAATTTCCAACCTACACCTTCCCTGACACAGTTTCATGTCCTTGTCTCAGGTCCTATCTCCATAAATCTGGGGAAAACCAGTCAGGACCTATGGGTGGAAATCTGTTCTAAGTCAACAGATAACGCTCAAATCCTGCACGTAAATCCCGGCAAGCCTTTCCCTTGATTTCTTGCTTTCATGTAAATCCTGATCAGCTCCTGGGGAAACCTCACTGGGATCTGGATGTCGAGACTGATGTGCCTCTTGGTGAGGGCCTGTCCACACCTCTGATGCCGAGGAAGCTTTGCTCTGGATGCCCACTTTGAAGTTGAGCTGCGCTTTCATTCGAAACAGAGCTGGGCGGCTCAGCTGCAGAGCAGAAGGAATTGCTGCTCCATGGCTGGTGGACAAGCTCAGGGAGACGTGTTAACAGCTGCTAATGTGCTGCAGCTCTGATTTCAATTTCGGGGCATTGTATTTTTTTTTTAAAAATCTTTTTCTTCTAAAAAATCAGACATTAACAGTTAATAACAAGGGAGTGTTTCACCGGTTTAGCTTTTGACATAATGGAGCAGGAGGCTTGGTGAACCAGGAAAGGCTCCATAATGCAACATCCTGGTGCTGACATGGAGCAGAGAGCAGATGAAAAAGCCCCTACTCTGCCTTTAATTTACAGCACATTTTATTACGTGACACAGATTTAATAAGTGAAAATATAAACATCAGGGTAACAATTACAGAGGAAGCAAAACTTGGAACTCACATCAACGTATGAGGCCCCAAGATTGCATCCAGAACCTCTTATTTCTTCTGGCACTCTCCTCTCTGGGTCTCAAGTGCATTCTCCCCACCAGAGCCATGAGGTTGGGTGGTGGAGGAAAGCACTGTGATTACTTCATTGTGTTTCTGTTGGGAGAGGCAACATGTGCAGAGGAATCTCTGGAGACACTCACTTGTATGGTGAAGGGTTGGAGTAAATAAGGCTTCAGCACCAATCAAAAAGGTTTTGAAACCTTTGAAACCAGGTGATTTGGTTTTCAACTAACTTCAATGGGATGACGGAAGAATGATTGCATCCACACATTAAAGATGTTGAGTACATAGTGGACATCAATTGAAATGCCACAGATGAACAATGTGCCTGCACCCATCAGGAAAAATTCTCCATAATAAGCAGGAAAATAGTGTATAGGAGATGGCCTTGCATCTGTATTTGTTTTAGAAGGGCTGTTGCTGCCTTGCAGATCTGGTGAATTTCAGGCAAGTCACAGAGTAAATAGATTCAGAAAAAATTTATATAACTCATTCAGGATCTGAAAAACGGATCTGGTAGTGAAGCTGCTTACTTTGTCTATAGGGAAACCAGGGAGGGATTTAAACTGTGTCTGCATGGTGGAGCTGGCCTGCATCACCCTGGGCTTTCGCCAGGTGCCCTCTGTTCGACCCCCGTGCCTGTAGCCAGCCTTGGGAAGCCCTCTGAGATTCACCCAGAAGGTTCAGCCTGCTGCCCTGAGCTCCAACATGAGACATGGGCAATGGCTTCTGAGCTCACAGCCAGCCTGGGAAGTGACTCTCCACTGCTTTGCCTCTTTCAGCTGCCTTTTCCCAGCTGTGATCCCTGATGGGGAATGGTGCTGTTGGCTGAGGCTGGGTTACAATCACACACTCTTCCCTATGGGCAGGAGTAAGGTGGGAAAGGCTTTCATGTAGAGAAGCCCCAGGAAATCTCCTGTTTCTCATCTGAAACTAGAACCTGACTTTGCAGTTTCTGCCTCTGCACAGTTTTGGGATATTTCTGTCAGCTGGTCTGGCTGCAGACTCTGGTCTCACACAAAGGTAGCATCTGCTGATGATTGCTGTGTCCCTGTGAGCCAATGCCACCTGCCTCTTAGCTGACATTTGTGGATTCTTAGGATAACAGGCCAGATCAAATATTTTCTTAAATGAAATTTAGGAACCCCAGCCATGGTCTGAAGGTACCACTCAGGACAAGCATACCACATCACAAAGTATCTTCCAAAGTTATGGCAAGTTAGAATGTCTTGAATTGGGACTTGAAAGTGTTCTAGGCAAAAACTTGTCACATCTTGTAGGGGTGAGACTTACCCCTTAGGTCTGTATGCCCAAGGCTGTGATGGCTCCTGCAGCACTGGATGCTTGGGTGGTTTCCCAGAAAGTGTTTTCCAGTCTCCATACAAAATGGACAAATCACTCCATGAAATTCTGTGGTCTGTAGTGTCCAGCAATCTAAATAGATGGTGCAAATGGCTCGTTCTATCTGGTCTTCAAAACTGTCACTAGTCTAAAAATAAAAAGCCTTGAATTTCCCCCTTTTCATTCTGCTGTGAATGCTTGGAAGGGAGAAGGAGACTGGATCTGATTTGGATCCAAGGGACAGGTTAGAAACAAAATAATAAGAAGCATTAAAGTGAAAATGAAGAGTAGCCAGATCACTGAATTTTAAAAGAAAAACAAACACACAATAAAGCAATACCTCCATTCCTTGGCCCAGCTCCTACTCCAAACCACCTATCACATCTCATTAGAACAATGTTGAGCTCTTTGGAAAAGAGGTGCCTGCCTAGGATCCACTTTCAAAGAAAACTGCTGGGAGTTTACTTAGAGACGAAGAAAAAAAAATTAGAGCTTTTATAAGAACCAGAGAGTAGAATTCCTCACTCCAAAGCAATTGTTATCTTTTAAATATTCTATTAAAGAATCCATTTTCTTCTCTTTCCTTAAATGGCTGGGGATAGGTTTCAATGTACATCTTGAATTGGACTTCACAGCATTAGGATTTCCAGTGGCATTTGGTTTTGATAAACCTCCTTTTTTTCTTTTTTTCTTTTTTTTTTTTTTCTTTTTGCCTTGAAGCAGTTTGTTCTCTTGGCAAGAATACAGAGACTGGCAATTGTAACTCACTTCATGTTGCCAGCAGTAAGGAAAGCTTGAGGTCCTCTTTTTCAGCTGCAGCACGTTTGGATGTTTGGAACTAGGGCAGTGAATAGAGGGGGAAAGGAGGAGGGAGAAGCAGAGGAAAAAAAGGGACCCTAAATCTGTTCTTTTCTCTACTGTAAATTACAACCCTGCTTTTTTAATTTCCTTTTCCAGCACAATGTTATTCATTCACCTCCAAAATAAACAGGGGACTTAGAGAACGAACAGTTTGGGAGAACAAACTGTCCTCTTTTCACAGTCCTTACCTGTCAAGAGCCTGATTAAACACATATATGCTGAGGCAAGTATGGCATGGTGGGAAGCTTCTGTACCTCAAGAGTGGACACAAGGCTAATCCTGAAGCTTTGAGGTCTTCAGAGAACTGATGGGTTCTTGTTCAGCTGAGCTACTGAATGAGGCTAAAATTTTTTTTTTTTTTTCTGTAAAGGCTCTGATTTTCAAACACAAAACCTTTGAGACCAGCTTGGAAGAGATTGTGAAGAAAGACTCCCCAGTTGCTAAGCCTTTTGAAATCCCTGATTTGGGATGATAGACATTTTCCTTCTTGAAAGGTGAATTAGGAGTTAGTAGTCCTTCACTGAACCCCAGTCCATTCTAATTCTATAACTGTGTGTTTACTGTTTCTGTTTGGCACAACAGGCCAGTCCTCCCCAGCACAGCTTCATGGATCTTCCAGAGTGGTCCCATGGAGGGATATGATTATATGTTTCCTGATGAGGAAGTCAGATGTTCCTGATTCATAATTTTTATTTCCTCAGTAGATTTCCAGTATTTCCATTAACAAGTCTCTGTGGTCTGGACTAAAGCTAAAAGCTTTAGTAAAGGTAAAGCAGGACTCATTTCCCACAGGTCTTTTCCCATCCATTCCCTGGCCCATCTCCCACCCATCCAACACTCTCTTTCACCCACGTACTGACTTCTAGAGTACCTACACGGGTAAAATTCATTGCACAGTTGCTAATCACAATTAGCCACCAGACTTACAGAGCAGGCTGAGGTGGAGGCTGTCAGCTCTGTTTATGATTCCACTACTGAACAATTTATTAACCTCTTTGACCATCTGACATGAAAGTACATCTCAGAACTGGGCTACTGAGCACTCCCTAAGCCTGGTACTCCAGCAGCAGCCTCACTGGTGGTGGTGGGAGGTTCGGGAGAGACCCACGGGAGGCAAGAGAAACCTGACAGCCAGAGGTCTCCGTGTCAGAGAAAGATGCCCAGACAAATACACTGAAGGAGAAAAAAAAAAATAAAAACAGAGGTGAAATCCACCTTTTTGTCCATTTACTGTATATATTGGGTGCACCCAACATTTTGAGGTAATTTTCTGGAGTTTTCTTTCTTCCTTGCACATAAGTGACTGGAAAGGTTCTGGAAAAACTTTTAGATTATTTCTGTTTATATAAATGTGCTGTTGTTGTTGTGTGTTTCTTGTTTATGTTTATATATAAATAATGATGGGATACAAAATAATGACTGGTTTGTAGAAAATCCATTGGGAAGTTTCTCTGCATCCAACCCCATAAAGCAAGAACCAGAGGAGTTTGCTGGGTCCATTTCACAGGCAACAAAGTCAAAATGCAAAGAAATACTCCTGTTTACAGCATATAATCCCCCTAAGGAATTCCCTGCCACAGGAAATTATTGAGGTAGAGTTGAAGAAGGTCAGAGAGATATTTTTAAATGCTTGAATGTTCATGCAAAGAAGCAACACACATTACATACTTTTTTCTCACTGGACAAGAAGAATGGTCAAATATTATGGGAATTCAAAATAAATGGCTACCATGTAAAACCTTTAGTGTAGAAAGGTGACAATTTTCACACTATGGTTCACTATGCAGCATTTAAAAAAGAACTGGAAGCCTAATAAATGTGCATTAATATCTGGAAATACACATTTTAAAGATCAATAAGTTCCAGAGTGATACAATGGTACTTTAGAGTTATGCCAATGTGTGTAAGAATTTGTAGTATCTTTTCAGAGATTTAGCCTTAACTTTTCTCACTTGTTTTAGTATACTGTTACAAACAATAGTAGTTTGCCCTCTTTTCTTTCTCCTTCTTTGTGGAATACCATCTTAACCTGTTCAAGGTCACCATGCAGGTGTGCTATCACAGCCACTCATTCTGTACTTGAAAACTGCAAAACATTTGGAAGCAGGCCTGTAGATGGGGTTTTCAAGAGTGATTTTGAGTGTTGCAGTTTGTTGGAGGCCAAACCCAACCCATTTCCCAAGCATCCAAACTCAGAGCACACTTTCCTTGAAAATTGCCTCCTCTGCTTTATCTCCAGCACAGCCCCTACAAGTGATGCACTAAAAAGGAACCCATCACTTCAGGAGAGTCCTATTTCCTCAGGTAGGATTTTCCACAAAAGTGATTTGCTTTGATTTTTATTAGCCCTCAGGGCAATATGGAAAATGCAGAGTGGGTATACCCCACCACAGACTGCACAGCCTGGTATCCCAAGGGTACCAGCCATCCAAAAGCACCTGGGAGTGCAATCATCTCTTCATTGCACTGCTGGAACTCACCCTGCCTGCTCTTGGTTGGGACCAATGACAGTGTCCAAACAGTGTCCCTCCATGGCCTGGAATCAGGACCTTGCAGGCACCATATCCAACAGACAGGATACATCCAGCATCTCTTTGAGAAAATTTGGGAGGTCATGCTACAGACAGGCCAACATCTGTCAGCCTGGCCAGGGTTTAGATTAGACAGGATATTGGGAAGAAATTCTTCACTGTGAGGGTGGTGAGGCACTGGCACAGGTTGTCCAGAGAAGCTGTGGCTGCCCCAACCCTGGAAGTGTCCAAAACCAGATTGGACAGGGCTTGGAGCAACCTGGGATAGTGGAAGGTGTCCTTGCCCATGGCAGGGGAGTGGAACAAGATGATCCTTAAAATTCCTTCTAACCCAAAGTATACCATGATTCCATGATTCTATTCTCATCTAATATTAAATAGCAAAAATGGGGCACAGTGGGCTCAAGGCTTGGATGCAGCATCTCATGTCCTTCAACCATGTGTCCATGTTGCTTTTCTAGTACAAATTTGCTGTGAGAGAGGTTTGGGATGTTTCTTTGGCGAGGGGTGTTGTGAAGGTAGAGTTCAGAGAGGACTCAGGCACCTCCTCAAGTCTTGCAGCACAGACACAGTGAACAACATCCCACCTCATCCACACCTCTCAAGACAAAGCAACAGCTCTTTTTATGGCCAGATGGAACAGAACTTAAGACAAATCAAGTAAGCAGGGTTGTGTTTCAGATTAGGGCTTTAAACTGTTGCCAAGATAGAGAAATTACTTTTCAAAAGTGCCCGTTAAGTCTGGACAAGATGTTTTGAAGTAAAAATTAACTTTCCTTGTCTTTTCTTCATCTCAGTTCTGATCTGCTGTTGTTTTGATGCTTTTCATTCTGGTCAGCAATGACAGTAGAAGGCTGAAGAACAAATAGACTTCAATTTTATCAGCTCTTCCCTCATAAATTAGGAAAAAAAAAAGAGGAAGATATCTTCCATAACTGGGAGATCTATGGTCAACAACTCTGCCCAGTGCCTGTCCCTAAGAATTCCTATGAATCACTTGAAAGAAATACTGAAGTTACACTGGGGCAGAAGGTGTCTAAGCACCATTATGAACCTGCTGCCACCCATCACCTCCCTTCCTAGGCAACCTCACCCTCATCATGGTGGTTGTGAGTAACTTGTTTGAGTACTGAACGTTTGATCTCACTGCTGCTCCCAGGGGCAGCACATGTGGGTATCTTAACAAACAAAGCCCAGCAGAGAAAGACTCAGACTGGAGTCAATTAAAGACTGCAGTGGACTGGAGCCACCAGACGTCATTCTCCATCACCACATTTCTATTGGTACTTTACATTTCAGGAATTAATTTAGGAAACCAAACAATAATATTCTCTTTAAGGATAAGTTGGCTGCAGTCCTTCATACCTTGTGGGCTGACCCAAAACTGTGGCCTACAGCCACAATGTCTCATCCTCTTGGTCTGTGCCTGAATCAAATTCCCCACATGAAAGCATTTGCAAAGGAGACTGCACCTCTGGGTTTATGGTGGGAGATGTCCTTGGAGGATAAGAAGCAACTGCAGAAAATTGACTATGAACCAGCCAAGCAGGCCCAAGTATTGAACATCAGTTTAGCTGATGGCTTGCGCCCATCCCATTGCCAGTGGATCAGATTTGCCATTCAGTCTCAGTCACTAAAGTTTCACAGGAGGACACAACCCTCCCTCTTTCACTTTACTGACTGTGTAATAATTGCTGTGCCATGAAATGCCTCCTCAAGTTTGCCAGAATCAAAAGATTCCCTCAAAAAGCCTGATTAGAATACTAATATCATGGAATCACACAATGGTTTGGGTTGGAAGAGACCTTAAAAATCATCTCGTTCCACGCTCCCTGCCATGGCAGGGACACCTTCCACTATTCCAGGTTGCTCCAAGCCCTGTCCAACCCTGCCTGGAACACTTAAAGGGACGGGGCAGCCACAACTTCTCTGTGAAGCCTGTGTCAGGGCCTCACCAACCTCAGAGGGAAGAATTTCTTCCTCATTACTTCTACTTTAGTCTAAACCTATTCTCTGTCAGTTTAAAACCATTCCCTGAATGTTTCCAGTTCAGCAGTTTTTTGTGGGAGCAAAGGGCAAAATGAGTTTTGTGAAAACTTCTTTCAGAAGTCAGGTCTTCTAGAATTTTGGGAAATTGTTCAAATCTCACTGAACTGATAAGAGACAAGTGAAAGATCAAGGCTTTTCAGAAGTCCAGAAAGGTATCATTTCTAGTCCTTCCCTGGTCCACTGATGTAGTCAGTTCTTGTGTTCTTATGCTAAGGATGGGGCTTCTCCAAAATAGGATGAGGGAAAGAACGATATCAGAATGACATTAGAGATTTACCAGAGTCCTGCCTCTGGAGGCTTTCAATCAATTGGGAGTGACATTTATTTGACCAAGACAAAAGTTCTGTGGCTCTGATTTCATTGTCACACAGCAGCACAGATCTGGAAAAACTAAGCAAGGGGCTGTTTAAACTCAGATTATAACAGGTCCTTTTTTCTTGTCCCTTTGGAACAATAAATTGGCTTAAAATACAAGACGATACCAAATGCTTATTACTCCTGTGGAGAATTAATGAACCATGGCATCCAAACTATCGAGTGGTCAGACCATATGTTACTAGAAATGGTGGATGCTCTGTATTGGTTAGGGATGTTATGCATTTGTGATTAAGGCTGTGAAACTTAACCAATAAACACAGCTGAGAAATGAGCATGAACAGTCAATCCATATGAGGGAAACTGCTCACGTGAAGTAAATGTAGCAAAATGCAATTTAATGAGCCTTGTAGAGAAGACTTGCTACATCCAAGAAACTTTCCCACAAACTAATATTGGCTGAGACCAGCTGCTTATCAAAATAATCCTTGGTCTTACTGGACAGGGGTTCTATACACGGGGAGTGTAAGAGACGTTTGACAGTAATAAACTTATCACCCTTGGGATATTTGCTGCTGGCAATAGGGATCTTCCCTGCTACAACTTGTAGGGCCAGGCAGCAGGGATCAACTGCAAAAAAGATTGTGGTGCAGGTCCAGCCTTTTGAGTGGCACCAGCAATCTCAGTCACTGTTCTGTGCCTCAGTTTATCCATCACTCTAATGTGATGCTGATACACACAGCTTCCTGCATTCAATTAACATGCTAATGAATATCTAAGCATTTAATCTCATGAGTTCTCTCATTGTCTTGAATGTTATCTAGCAGGTAATCAGAACAAAGCTTCTCATCACAGTGAACACCTTGGGGTCCTGGATGAAATATCTCTGAGTGCTTACAAAATTTTGGTGGAGTTCCACCAAATATGAATAGAATCATAGAATCACAGAATGGTTTGAATTGGAAAAGACCTTAAAAACTATCTAATTCCAGCCTCCTGTGATGGGCAGGGACATATTCCAGGTTGCTCCAAGCCCTGTCCAGCCTGGCCTTCAACACTTCCAGGGATGGGACATCCACAGATTCTCTGGGCAACCCATGCCTCCCCATCCATATGAGGAATTTCTTCCTAATATCTAACCCTGTCAGTTTGAAGCTATTTCCCCTTGTCCTGTCAGTTTGAAGCCCCTGTCCCAAGTCCTTCTCCAGCTCTCTTGGACCTCTTTTAGGCATTGGAAGGGGCTCTGAGGCCTCCCTGGAGACTTTTCTTCTCCTGGGGAACACCCCCAGCTCTCCCAGCCTGTTTCCAGAGCAGAGGTGCTCCAGTCCTGCAAGATCTTTGTGGCCTCCTCTGGACTCACTCCAACAGATCCATGTCTTTCACATTGTGGGGATCCCAGAGCTGGATTCAGTACTCCAGGCATGGTATCAGAAAAATGGAATACATAGGAGAATCCTCTCCTCAATCTGCTGGCCTTTGGATGCAGCACAGAATACATGGCTGCCATCTAAATTCAACACTGGGGAAAGCTGTGAGTCAAACATGTCCCCAGGGTATGGCTCAGCACTGTCCCCAAGCCATCATGGTCCCAAAGGAGCACACCTCATCTAATGCCAGCCCAGCACCAGTGTCCCTAAGCACAGATTGAGCCCTCCACTCCCCAGGGAGCAGTCTCAGACTCACTGACAGACCTGCCTGAGATAGCTGGTGCACTGATTTCCCTGAGTATCCTGATTTTCTCAGGATGTTTCCATGGGTGGTAAAAAAACCCTGTGCAGTTAGAATCATAGAATAGCTTGAATTGGAAGGCATCTCTAAGGGACAGCTAGTCCAACCCCCCTGAAAAAGAACAGGGACATTTTCAACCATACCAGGTTGCTCACAGCCCCCTCCAACCTGGCCTTGAACATTTGCAGTTTTTGTGGGAACAAATAGCGTGATGTGTGTTATGTTCTGTTAAAACACCTTTCAAAAATTACATCTGAGAATTTTGGAAAATTGTTCAAAACTCGCTGGACTGAGAAGAAATGAGCTGTAAGTGCAAGGCTGTCATGAGAGGCCTGCTGAAAGCCTGGTGGCAGCAAAGCTGAATTCCTGTTATATACACCAGGTTCCTTCTAACTCCTTTCAGCCTCCGCTTGTTTATTATTCTTCCCTGTTTTACAAGCTCCAAAGAGACTTGACATAGATTATTATACACAAGAAGGCTCAATGCATCTTGAGATGGATTATTTCCTTCCTTCAGAGCTACGAGAAGGCTGGAGTTGCTCATGATTTGGTATCTTTTGACATTTCACTGCAAAAGCTTACTTTTAGCACAGTGAGGCTGCAGTGTGGTGAAGTCTGACCAGCACAGGCCCATTTACCTGCTGGCGTCTCCAGCACTCAGGTCCATAATGGGGTTTGCTGTTGCTGTCAGGCCTTACATCTGGTTTTGCTGTTTAGAAAGTGCTAGTTTTGACCTACAAGAGCACTGAGAGTTGTTACAATGTCTAGTCCTGCGAGGTGGCCTCATTTTGCACAAGAACCGTGTGATGAAGAATAAGAAGTAAGAGGAAAGGGTAAAAAAAGTAACTGGAAAAGGCAAGCAAAATACTGCTGAGCTGTTTGATGTGGTTTATTTATTTGTTTGCTAAAGTAAATAATTTCTGAGCTATGCAATCAGCGAGAATTTGGAGGTTTGAAATAATATTTAGGCTTATGGATGTCTGAGCCATTTATTGAGACCTTCAGGGCTCAGACCTGCTGGACAAATGGATCTATCTGAGTCTGCCTGTATTTCACGTACAAAGTGGGGAAGCTTCAGTTTTCCAAAATGAAAACCCTCTTTTTGAGTATCAGAACTGAAGAAAATTGGTAGTGACTCAAAGATGATCTCGAATCAGATGGAAAATAAAAGCTTCACCAGGGAAGATTTGTTATTAGCATTTATTACAAGTCTAAGAGTGTGTCATGGCTAAGACAGCCCAACGAGGAGAGGCTGTACCACAGACAAGGTCATTAGTATTGAGTCAGGAGCATACATGCCACATTTAAGTTATCCAGCCACCAAAATGAATTGGATCCTGTTTAATAAACAGATTTTGGTAAGATAATCTTGGTCTGCAAAATTATGTTCTTGAAAATTACATCTGAGTCTTACTGCACTGTACTGTCAGAGTCCAAGCAGATTGTTCTCCAGTGGTGCTGAGGTATTTTATGCACATATTCTGATAAAAACCATAGAACAGGTCTCATTGCAAATTAACATTTCCAGTGTACCATACAGAATTCAGCCTTCTGGATTATTCCATTTTCCAGTGAAGTACAGATTATAATACAGCATGTGTTCTGTTTTTAAAGCAATTATGCTTAAATATACTTGTTCTTCAGTTTAATTTTCCTTCTGAAAGCACAGCAGTCGTCTTCTATCAACAAATCCATTCCAGAATGTTTTGCTAGCAACTGTTACCAGGGCTTTTTCCATCCAAATTGGAAGCTTGAGAGGGATATGATCAAATCTTGAGCATGGCTAAAGATGTTTGCCAGTAGCTAAAATACTGAGTGAGCAAAATATCTGCTCTTGGATGTTTTTAAAACAAGGGAAAACCATCATAGCTTCAGGACACGAANACAAGGAAAAACCATCATAGCTTTAGGACATGAACTTCATCTGCTTGTCATCCTGGAAAAGCAGGAGTCATTTTAGTCTAGCAATGCTTTCAGACAGGAAGGAGCAGCTCTCTGGTCCAAGCAATCAATGACCATAGGACAAGAACAGCTGGAAGAAACCCCTCCACTGGCATTATGTGACAGAACTGTGGTGTGCACTCAAAAAATGCAATTATAGAAGGTTTCTTCACGAAACAGAGGTCTACATTTCCTGCCTTCTCCTGCATCCCCGCTGCTGCCCTGGTAGATGTGCCTGGGGACAGTTTGGCTGTGGCCTCAGAAACAAAAGTAAACTGTGTAAGAAAGTGGCAAAGCAGACACCTAGCCCCATGACTATCCTCTAATGCCGAGGCAAGGCACCATCTAATTTTGATTTAATTGTTTTACCTTTAATTGTCTTACCAGTCACTGAAAATGTCTTGCTTTTTCCATTCTCTCTTTTTTTTTTTCCTTCTCATTTTATCCTCATCCCATTGCAGGGGGTCAAGCAGAGTAAAAAAGCCTGTGCACAGCTGGTTGCCAAGATTTTGGGCTTGTCATCCATCCAGTCGATGACACACAAGTCCCTGTTCCTTAACCAGTTAAAAGCAATAAGGATTGTTACTAGTCAGCATTTTAGCATGGCCCATTCTCTCTGTGCACACATCTACGTGATTCATGAGGTCTGGATTGCTTCTGAGGTCTGCTCCAAGAGCTGTTTCAGGTGGCTCTGATGTTATCAGGAGTAGCTGGAGAAACAAAGGCCTTTCTACAGAAAAATTGGCAGGTAAGGAAATAAGGAAATTATTTCCAACTCATTTGTTTTAAGGCATATTTATCACACTCAAATCTAAATATATTGATTTATATTATGGCTTTGGCATCATAAACATTTGATAGGATTATTTATTAACATTGAGCTGTTCTTTTTTGGCTTTCCAAAACAAACTTCTGAGGAAATATTTAAACACACACACTACACAATTGCCTGACTCCAGCTCACCTCCTCAACACAACTGGATTTTATGAATATCCACATCTTCCATAAAGCATTCCAGCAGTCAGGGGTGCAGACAGATCACAGAATCAGGCTTCTGAGCTAAAGCTAAAAAAGGACCTGAGTGCTACTTCCAACTTGGTATTTTACAGGGATCCTTCAAATTCCTGTGGCCGAGGGCTATGAACATTCCCATTAGCGCTGGCAAAGCCCCGTGGGCCTCGAGTCTCCACCAGAGAAACTACACCAGCCTTGAAGCTGTGGTCCTGCTGAGCCCCCCTGTGCCACATCTGAGGCAAAGCAGAGCTCTCAGACTGCTCCTTCCTCGAGGACCTGCTCCAGGGAACGCTGTACTTTGAGCACAGTTATTGTACTTCTCTGGGCACAGATGTTATGTTTGGCTTTTCCCAACCAGAAAGAAGTAATGGAACTTTCTAATGCTGCCACGTGTGCCCCACCATACCCCACAGGCCAGTGACTGAGCTGGACAGGTTTCCTGCTCATTTGACTATCCCAGTGAAGAGATGCTCAAAAAACTACCCCAAAAGCCAAGTTGTGGGTTTAAGTTCCTTAAAGGAGTGTAGGGGATGTCTGAGAAGACAACTCTCCACTGTCTTCTTTCACTGTCAAAAAAACAATTCATTGTCCTGAAGGTTTCCATAAAACTGGGCTAGGATGACAAGGTACCTAATCTAGAAGAAGATTCAGAGCTGAAAATCCCAGCTAAAGACTCCCAAATAGCCATAGAATCATAGAATCACAGAATCACTAAGACTGGAAAAGACCTCCAAGGTTGGCAAGTCCAACCTTCAACCAGGAAGGCTGAAGCAGGAAAATCCCAGCAGGAAATCCCAGCAGGACCACTAAACCATATCATAAAATGCCGCACCTATTTTTTTAAATTTTATTTTAATAATTAGCTTTCGAACACCATATCTTCCTTTATCCTGGACCAGGAATCTCAGAGCCCTGAGTCTTGCCCATCTGCCTTTTTTCTACCAGTTTTCCCAGGTATTTTTAAGCTCTCCTTTCTGTTTTGGGCTTATCCTATCCATTCATGTAATCTGCTTACAGAGATCCTGAGTGTCTGATTCCTGGGACAGCCTGAGTCTGCACACAAATCTAGTTTTAAGTGACTTTTCCAAGAGTAGGAATAAAGTGAATGCAAGAGCCAGGAATGGAAGCCAAGTTTCTTGTTTCATAAACTCCTGAGTTAACCACTGCTGCTCATAAGAATCAAGCACAAAAAGAGCACAACAAAGGGGAGTGAGAAGGAAAGCTTTCAAAGCACCAAGCCCAACATCACCCATTCAGATTTCTTGAATGTCTTGTGTTGCCAAACATTTATGGCTTTGAGCACTGCTGGAATTCTCTAAGCTGGTGGATAATTTTCCCCTCAAATTTTATTACTGTAGAATTTGATTTTGTTGCCATTATGCATCTTGGTCAGCCCAACTTTTAGCCCCCAAGGCTGAAAAGAGACCTTAAGCTCTAAGGGGACAGAAGGCTGCCAAGTGCAGAAACTTTAATTTTGTTTCCTTTTCCTTGAAAATAAAAGGAAATGAGCAGATGAAATGCACATTACTCCCTCAGTTTTTTCTTTTTAATGAAATTTCCCTTCCCTTGTGATTCTCACTTTTCCCTGCTCTACTACCCAGGACAAGGTAACACTGACTATGAACCAAACCAAGTGAGAAATTCTCCCTTCAGATCATTTTCCTGCAGGTTTGCTCCTATATGAATTGTTCCCGGAGGTGGTTTGGTTTTGGCAAATCTTGCAGGAGACCTAAACAAGAAGTTGCACTTGAAATTTGTGTATTTTCTCTTGGCTCAGAAGGATGCTTCTGACTTTTTAGTTGGAGATTTAAGAAGGCTTGATGAGGACTGTGGTGCTCAGTGACCACAGTCTGTGGATCTTTCAGAAAGGAAATCTGGTGGCAAATAGGACTGGGTCCATATTTGATGAGGTTCTTTGAGGTAAAAAAGAAAATGAGAGAATATCAAGATGGGCTTTTCCCCCCAATTTAATATGCAAGAAAGTAATTTGCACAGCAGTTGCTACAATGAGAGTCTACACATTTTTAAACAACCACCTACTCTACTTCTTGGAGAAGAAAAAATACCTAAATGAATAAACCCAACAGCAGTGAAGAGAAAGTAGTGCCCTGGCTTCTGGTCAGCAAATGGAAAAAGAGATATATAAAAAAAGGTGGCTCCTGTAAAACACAAGGGAGAAGGAAACTCCAGTAAACAAGACAAAACAGACCTAATTGGAAGCAGGCCCCCTCAGCAGCATTCTGGATTGGAAGGCAAGTGGAGAGAATGGAAGAGCTGCAGAGAAGATTGGAAAGACTGAAAAACTCAAAGAAAACCAAGGGGAATTGAATAAAAACAACAGTCTGCTTATAAAAGTAAACAGAGGGGGAAGGGAGAGCATGCAAAGGGAAAACAGATGCACAGTGAGACAGTGCTCAAGAGACAGAGGGAGATGAAAGCTGTCTAAAACAAGAGGGGAACTCAGAGGGGAAAAAGAGGAACAACCAAAAAAATCCAGCAGAAATATTAGTAGCACTGCCTTGGTGACCTGCACACAGCAAGATGCCTCTGTTTGTACAGGCCCTGGTGAGGATGGGGGCATTGTATTGCCACAGAAGGGTTTGCCATGAGGAGCACACTGAGGAACTGAAAATACAGTAATGTTGTCTTACTCGGGATTGGTTTTAAAGTGTTCTCCCCTCTTTGTCTCAGTCTTATAGATCTGAGATGGAACAGATGAGGAGAAACTCTGAAATCAGGTCAGGTGGAAGGTCTGGCTTCCACCTAGAGGATCCAAAGTGGGTCCCATCCACCATCAGAAGCTGAGCATCCTCTTCCAGTGGGCTCTGGGTGCACAAAAATCCCATAGGCTTGAAGCCAGGTCTACAGAACCATAATTTCCACGCATAGGTTATGTTATTTGTGGTAGTATGTCCTTCCTGCTAAATAGATGCACAAAAATAACATGTCACAGAAAAAATCTGCTCTCTGGCTTCTGTGGAACCTGTTGGAAACCCACAGTGGTTCTGAGTACTGCAAACAAGAGCAGAAGGTGTTCTGATGTGAGAAGTTACTCTGAGCTTTAAATCAAAAGGATTAGGGTCTTGTAAGCTTATTCTGGGAAGCTGTGCAAGGAGGTTTAAAATATTGCTCTTCCAGCTGTCTGTCCTTGTTCTCAGGCAGCTCATTTAGGTAAGTCAGTACAAACTGTCTCGCTTTTACCCAGATTGTATAGGACAAGGGGGAATGGCTTTAAAGTAAAAGAGGAGAGATTTAGATTAAATGTTAGGAAGAAATTGTTCCCTGTGAGAGTGGTGAGGCCCTGCCACTGTTGAGTCAGGGAGGGAAAGAAAGACTCCAGTCATCAGAAGGTGAGCAGAAGGTGTTTAATGGGAAGTAGTGCATCCTTTATAACCTGACTCGCTAAGGTGAGACTTGATTGGTCTCAAAGTGAAAACCTCTCACAGTACTGGTGAACTATGAATAGCACCCTCTGGAGAATCATATCTATAAACAACAGGTGCAGAAAGAGACATAATAATTGTTTTAATTCTTTTCTCTAAGTTTCCCAAGCTCAGCCTGGGAGAAATTATCTCTGTTCTTTCTTTGACTGAGCTGAGAATATCCACAAGGCCCTGGCACAGGCTGCCCAGAGAAGCTGTGGCTGTCCCACCCCTGGAAGTGTCCAAGGCCAGGCTGGACAGATCTTGGAGCAACCTGGGATAGTAGAAGGTGTCCCTGATCGTGGTAGGGGGTGGAATGAGATGATCTTTCAGGTCCCTTCCAGCTGAAACCATTCCATGATTCTATGATTCCATGACTCCATGACTCCATGACTCCATGACTCCATGATTCCATGGCTCTATGATTATAACAAGGCATAGTAGACAGAAAGAATCTCTTTTGCCAGACTCTGTGGCACATGTTTGACTTGCTCCCTTTCAGAGTTTAGAGATTTCCAGAGCTTTGGAAGAGTCTCATTCACAGCAGTGGCAAAAGAGAGCAAATGGCTGGGTCTGGGAGCCAGAGGGAAAACTCAGTATCTTGCTCAGAATTATGATTTTGGGTTAGTGCTATAGCATTAAGTGATGGTGCTGTTTTATTCCCATGTAATAAAAAAGCAGAGGATTTATAGATCAGACTTTTAACTTCTTCCAGCCTTCATCTCTCCAGTTTGTCTCATTGACCTCAAAGGTTCCATCTGTATCAACAAAACAAACACTGCCAGGATTCATTCCCATGCTTAGAAACTGACACTCTGGTTACCTCCACCCTATTAAACTCTTTCAGCTTTAAAACTGCATCCAGCCATCTATTGGAAGTGGCCCCAGGAGTGTGCCTGTTCCTGCACTGTCCTTGGGAGCAGTGGGAGAGACATGGCAACCTGGCAAGGGCCACTCTGACAGGGATCACCATCAGGAAGATCTGTCCAAGGACCTGGCTGTCCCTAATGTGACCAAGATAAAGAGCAAAATGTCCTGTGACTGCTCATTTCTCTCCATTAGTCCTCACTGCTGATACCAAAAGCAATAGAAAATGTCTGTACGTATCAGAAACACACCCAAACCTTGGTACAATTTCCTTAATTTAATAAATAAATAAATAAATCCTTTTAAGACAAATCCCCAGAGACATATATAATTTCCTCACCTTGTAAAATTTCACTGGTTTGCCCTGAACTATGATGTTTGCCAGGAGAATTTTGGAATAAAATGAAATCTCTGTCCAAACACAAAAGGGGTAAAGTTCCATTTTTTCTTTTCTGTTTTGTTTAGAGAAAGTAAAGAGCTTTTTGTGAGAACCAAATTCCCTCATAGCCTGTCTCCTAGAAATGAATTTTTGGATTGCTTTTTTTAAAAGGAACAAACTCCACATCCAACAACTTTTGGATTTAGGACATAGGTGTGGGTCTATTAACAAGTTAGGAATGCACATGATGCTAGGTTGAAGATCC
The DNA here is from genome assembly GCA_013400635.1 of Hypocryptadius cinnamomeus. Classification (NCBI taxonomy): domain Eukaryota; kingdom Metazoa; phylum Chordata; class Aves; order Passeriformes; family Zosteropidae; genus Hypocryptadius; species Hypocryptadius cinnamomeus. Next base: position 28,829 of record VYZP01026443.1, read on the forward strand.
AGACTTGCTCAAATGTTCAGGGAGTGATCAGATCTGTGGTTTTGGTTCAGCTCCATCCCTGGTTTAGAGGCAGGGAAGCAGTTTGGACTTTGCTGATAAAAGCAACTCGCACTTGCATCATTTTATACTGGTAATATGCTAAATACACCGCAGCAGATTCATAGGGCAAGGAAGCATTTCAAGCATTGCAGTGAGTTAACTGAAAGGAACCATAAGAAATATATACCAGAAGTTAATTTTTTCCAGTTCTTTTCCAGCTCTGCACCCTGCCTGCGTTAGTTCTTGTGCTGGCTGGCTTATTTTCACTCAGAGCTGTTCTGGAATCATTATAAAACACAACTGGTGTGCCACAAGGACGTGGGGAGTCTCTTGGCTTATATTTTGCAGATGTCCATAATTCAACTGGACCAGCAGGTGACCAGGATTCCAAAGTCACCTTATGATGGTGATCAGCTCATGAACATGGGCAGGTCACAGCAACACATCAAGCCCTGCCCTCGGCCGCTTTCCATCAAGCCTGGCAGGCATATAAGATGTTCTCTGCCTGAAATCTGTCCCTTGAGGTTGAAGTTCAAAATATAATAGTGCCTCCTGGCCCTAAAAATATGTGTCAATCCATCTGAGCGGTGGTTTTGCTTAAAGGTAAAGCAATCCAGGGAGTTTTCAGGTCTGGATGGAACAATCGGCGATTATGGAGTTTATCTTGACATTTATTAGTTGTTAATGGCAGTGCTTCCAGAGAGCTAAGCACATTCCAGGCAGCCACACAGCATCTTTGGGCTGCACCAGCTGGTAGTTTAAGAACATGCAAATACTAAAGGAAACAGCAACAATAAAAAGGTGTTTTTAAAGTTGGGGGTTTTCCCATTGACATTAAAGCTCATTTGAGTTCCTGCTTGTCAGAGGGTGGCAGTTTCTCAGAGGTGGAAATATCCATAGGGAAGGGAGCTGAAGGATGGCCTGGATGGGCATGGTGAGGTCAGTTGGAGCCTGGGCTTGACCCTCTGGAGGCGTAGGGAGTCCCATAACCAACAAGGATTTTTCTGTAATCTGGACAAAAACCCTACTGCTTGGACAAAGAGCCTTGGTGACAGTGACAGAAGTTGTGACCAAGAAGGACCAATGCCAATGCTGCTGGGATCACCTGTGATGGCTGGTGATACTGAAACCATGGGAATTCAGTAGCTTGTTTTCCACTAGAATCCAAAATCCTGAAAGGCTGACATCCTTTTGGGTGCTCCTGCCCATCAGTGTCCAGTGCTGTCCTGGAAGCAAGGATGGAGGAAGGATTTGGATGTCCCTTGGCTCTGCCCAGTCTGATAAATCACAGAAACACAGAATCCTAGAATGTATTGGGCTGGAGAAGACCATAGAGATATCTCATTCCAGATCCCTGCCACGGCCAGGGACACCTTCCACTGGATCAGATTTCTCAGGTTGCATCCAACCTGAAATCCCAAATGACATCCTGAGACAAATGAGCATTACATGGCAAAGTGAAGTCACTGAAACTCAGTTTTGGCTTCTCCAGCATGGACTGAGTCATTTCTGAGCAGAGCTTTTCACTCACCAAGCTATTCTTTAGCCTATTCCCTTGGGGGCTGGCATGTGACAGGACAAAGCCTTTTCCCTTCTTCCAGATGAAAAGTTTCTTCCAGCAGATAAGAGAAAATTCTCATTGCAGTGACTCTCTATGGCAGAGACATAGTGAGATGGATGGCATGAGGAAAAGATCAGGCAGCTAAACATACCACTTTAGCCTTTCATTACGTACTTATTGATTTGGGGGGAGTCCTCCTAATTCCAGAACCTGAAATTCAGCTCTGAACTCTTATCTACCTGAGTTGGGTGGGCCTTTAACCTGTCAGGGCTTTTCCATTTGGAAAGGATCAGTAACAATACCAGGTAGCCTCAGTAAATGCAGAAAATGCCTCCCTGAAGTAATGTGCAGATCAGAGAGAACAGTATCAACATCCAGAGATTGCAAAGAACCGTGTAGAAATGGTTTTAAATTATGATGTATTACTTTCTTGGGGTAATCCCATATTTCAGAGTTATTTCACACCACACCCTGTGTCTCTTCAGAATAAAGCAGTGACAACAAAACCCAGATCAGATCCTGATACACAGATCTCTGCCATTTCCAATAAACTTTAAAAGTTATTTTATTTATTTATACACTTTTATTTGCAATAAAGCAGACTGCTGCCAGTGCACATCCTCTAACAGACCCCCAAACACTGAATTTCTCAACATAGACAAACCCCTTTTAAGGAATTTTACGATAACTGCATAGGGTTAACCATCTGTGGCTGCTCTGAGTGCAGGAGCCACAGCACAGGTGTGCTGAAAGGGGCCCTGGATAAGCCCTTCTCCAAAGATGAACCTGTCTGCTTCCCTGGGTGGAGGCAGCAGCCTTCTGCTCAGAACTACTGCTCCAGGCATTGGTTATGTTTCTCTGTGCTCTTTTTATTTGCAGCCATAAAGAGCAGATAATCACAGATGTGTCAGCCCAGATCCAACATCACCTTTTGGGCCCTAAATCCAACCTGTTAAGAAGACAGGAACCTAAAGAGGCTGCTGAGACAGGGTTGGGGCACTCCCACTGAACAGCACAGCAGCCTAAAAGGGTGGAAATGGCTCAGCTTGAAAGTTTTACAAGTGCTTGGGAGGAATGAGGGCCTGTGAGAGCCAGACAAGATGCCTAGGAGCTTAAACAATGCTGAGTGTGGCTCCAAAAGCACTCCCTGTGGCCAGCCCATCCTTTCAGCACAGCCAGAGATTGCCCGCACGTCTTTGGAGCCGTCGCACGCCCCGCGTCGCGCTGATTGTGCACAGCAGCTGAGAGCTGAACAAATAAGCAGCCGCTGCTGGGATGGATGGGGGAACATCCTGGTGCTCCTATGGCATTCCTTGTCAAGTTTTCAGGCTCAAATGGATCCCACATGGGGGGAGTGCATCAGGCTCTGTTGGCAGGCGGGAGATTCGGAGGCTGGAGCATTCCCCATCTCCTGCTCGTGGAAACAAAGCATCTTTTATGTCTCCTTGCAACCAGGGCAAGGGGCTGGAATAAATAATTAAGTGACCCAGCCACTCCCCTGCTATTATAACAAGCAGCTGGAGGGCCACCAAACCCGGGCACCATGCTCGTCAAACAGGCGCTTTCCCGCTTGCCTTTTATTGGGATTCACTGGTGGCACTCTGGGGGTTTGTCGCTTCTTTCTTTGCCTCCTACTGTCCAGAGACACTACCAGTAAAACCCCAAGGCAATATTAAAAAGGGGAGGCTGGGCTGGCAGCCAGCTGTTGCTGCCAGATGTGCCTGTGAGCATCGCAGAAAAAGCCAATTTAGCCGATCCAGCCTCCTCGCAAAGTGGAGCCCATTGTTCCATGGGGCACAACAAGCAACTGCAGGAGTTTAAATAAATCCCAGGGCACAACTATTTCAGGTGGGGAAAGCTTCCAGAAAGGTGCTTATTGCTGCAAAGAGAGGCTGAGGAGCTCTTCAAGGAAATTGTAGGTGCTCGAACACTGGTACTATGGCAACAAAAATAAAGTTTTGCATTTTTAAGCTCATTGGAAGATAATGGGAGTGAAAAGTGCATTTAAAGGATCGAAGTGCAGTTACCCATGTATCCAGGTTGGATGGGGTTGACCAAAAAATCATAGAATCATAGAATGGTTTGGGTTGTAAGGGACATTGAAAGATCATCTAGTCCAATCTCCTGCAATGAGCAGGGATATTGTCAACGAGATCAGGTTGCTCAGAGCCCTGTCCAGCTTGGCTTTGAATGTTTCCAGGGATGGGGCAAGTGCCACCCCTCTGGTGCCAGGACTTGCACAACCTTGAAGATGAAGCAGGGTGGAGTTAAAAGTAGATGCCCAAGCCTTTTGCCTTTTGTTTCAATGCCCCCTTCCCTCATCTGGAGTCTGTGCTGCCCTCACAGAGGTGATGCCCACTGCAGCCCACAGGGACTCTTCTATCTCGAGCCACAGCCTCAAGGAGCAGCAAAGAGATGAATTTGGTGATGCCCTGTGAGCCAGCTGCTTTTCTGTGCCTGCTGCCTCTTCTCCTGGAAAAGGAGAGGCGCAGCTGGGGGGAGGAGGCTCCAGCTGGGAAGGTGGCGAGGGTGAGAGGAAAACCATGAGGGAAGTGCCTGAGCAATTTCACAGCAGAGGCAGTGTATGAAGTTGCCTCGGTTCGTGGTCTGCGCTCTGGGGTCTGTCTGTGGGAAGCCTGCAGGGGTGTTGCAACCTGCCAGTGCCAATAAACATCACCACAAGACCAGAGGAGCTCAGGGCCTGCAATATGAAAGGCAAAGAGAGGAAAATTAGAAGCAAAAATATGAAGTTAATAAAAATCCTTTATCCAATCAGACTCTAAAGAGAGCACAGCCATGGGCTGGAAGGAGCAGCCGAGCGCTCCGAGCCCTCACTTTGCTTAATTACCTAATGGCTTGCAGAGCTCCTCCAGCTTTATGAGTTGCACATTTATGTGCAGCTGTCCTGCCTTGCAGGAGCCGTGCTAGCTGCTGGGGGGTGTCTCTGCCCGTGCCCCCTGCCTGCATGCAGGGCAATGGGGCTCCATGGCCCAGATGCTCCACATCTCAAGGTTTGAAATAGGTAAATCCCTTTAGGTAAATAATCTTTCTTATAAACTATATAATTTGCCTACTAAGGGGGAGAAATTCACCCTCCCTGCTGTTTGCACAGCAGCTCCTCTGGGCGGTTTGTCGGAGCCCCTATTCCCAGGACACAGGGTTGATGATTTCATGAAGATCAGGAATTGTGCCTGTGGCTTGCTGGGGGCTGGCACAGGCCCTGCTTTGGTTTTCCTGCTGCAAGAAAGGCCCTTCCCAGCTCAGCTCCTGGCTCCTGTTGGGAGCAGCTCCCAGAGCAGGAGGTGAGTGGGATGCTGGCATGGGGCTCTGAGCAGCCTGGCCTAGCTGAACACATCCCCACTCACTGCAGGGGTGTTGGACTAGGCGAGATTTAAAAGTCCTTTCCAACCCAAACCATTCTCTGATTCTCTGATTCTATGCTGGAAAAATTTCCCCCAGAGAGGGGATGCACTTTGCAGGAGTGGAGTACAAGGACAAGGTAGGAACACATATTGCTAGGATGAGGGCAGCACCCTGTACCCTGATAAATAATGGGTTTGGGCACAGTAAACATATTATTTAGTTCCAGGTCAGGCTGAGGCAGATCTAGTGAAGTTTTTCTCCAGTTTGGGCTACTGAGGACTGCTGCGGTGTGTTGTCTTCCCTGTGTTGTGGGATCCCTGCTGCCTCCTGGGCATTTTGCCTGCAGGCTCCTTCCCAGCATCCCAGTTTGCCAGAGCCATCCTCCTGTGTCCCCATCCAGTGACTGAGCTGCAGGCTCAGGCATTTCAGGACTCCTGTGCTGATGCCCTGGCACCAGCCTGTGCTGATGGCCAGGACAGCTCTGTGCAGGCACAGAAAGCCAAGCCCTGCCCTCAGCAGATGGTGAGGTGCTATGAAGAATTTCCTGCTGAGAAAGGACTGCTTGGTACCTGCTGCCTCAGCATTCCCAGGAATAAGCAGTGGATGAAGATGTCTCTAATCAACAAGAAATTCTTTGACAGATGCCCGCAACTGCAGCACCTGGGCTTTGATTTACACCTCACTTAGCAGGGCAAAACATTAAGGAACCACATGCAGCAGTGCTTGTCCAGAAGTCATTACCTCTGGGCTTTGGTCCCAGCCCTTTTCTGGGGCAGGATGTCTACCCAGGCAGCCATGGAAAACCCTGATGGCTTTTTCAGGGCTCTGAAACCCAGAGGCCAGAAGTTACATGCATGGTTGACATGGAGGGATGAACACTGACCACCTAAAAGGAGCTGGGGGCTTACTGCTGCAGCTGAGCACCATTAACCCCACCTGGTCATTAATCCCCAGGAAACTGAGTCATATCACAGAACTGGAGGATAAATGGGCTGAGGGGACCTGGTGGGATCATCTTATCTGACCCTCTGCCATGTGACAACATCAGAGAGCCTTTGTTCCAACACCTTTTGGTGTTGCAAGCTAAAAATGAGGAAGGAGAGGGAAAGGAGGAGAAAATATGAAGTGCTTAACAAAAGCTGCAGTGATACTGACTGAGTGCATGCCCAGCTGTTGTTCCCTCTCAGCTGGCAGTCAGGTGAAGGCACAACAGATATGTGGGCCATGAAAATGCTCCAAGGACTGGAGCTTCTCTGCTCTGGAGAAAGTCTGGGAGAACCAGCGGTGTTCACTTGGAGAAAAGAAGGCTCTGAGGAGATCTTAGAGCACCTTCAGTGCCTGAGTGGGCTACAGAGAAATGGAAAAGGAATTTTATCAAAGGCATGGGGTGACAGGACAAGGGGGAAGGGTTTCAAACGAAATGCAAAGATATTTATGTTAGATATTATGGAGAAATTCTTCTCTGTGTAGGTGGTGAGACACTGACTCAGGTTTCCCAAAGAACCTGCAGATGTCCCATCCCTGGAAGTGTCCAAGGTCATGTTGGACAGGGCTTGGAGCAACCTGGGATAGTGAAAGGTGTCCCTGTCCACGGCAGGGCATTGAAGTAAATGTTCTTTTAGGTTTCTTCCAACCCAAACCGTCTATGATTGATTCTGTGACATCTGAAGGGGCAATATTTCTTATGGCACAAGTTGTCTCAGTGAAAGATTTGTGGTAAACATCTGATTTGTTCATTAGGAAGATCTTTCTGCTTTCTTGTTCTACTTGAAATAAATACAGCAAAAATTCAAATCAATATTGTGCCTCTAGTAGGTGTGTGAAAAAAGTTCACACAGATGTGTCTTTTTCTGCATTTTGCAGCTCTGTTTTCCAAATCTGGGCTTATTGAGAAATCATTTTATCACACCTGGAAAATATAAGTAAAATAAACATTTTTTCATACTCATTGATATTTTTTAAATAGAACCTCTAAGGCTTCATTAAATTCCAGTCAGTTTTAGAAGTAATGTCGATAAGTAAAGATGTTCAGGATTCAGAAGAAAATTTCATATCACTTGAGAATAAAAGTAAAATAAAATAAAATAAAATAAATTTTCCATTCTCTAAATATTAAACAAAGAGGGAAAAACTATCTTGTTTTCCCCAAACTCTGTTTAGGAATCTTGATGTCACGATGTCACTGGAAGAAAAGACTATCCATGCAGAAGAGGAAGATGGTAGATATTTGCTTAAATGAGCATATGAAAATGTATGAATAATACCCTCATAGACTTTTTATTAAGTCCAAATATATAATCTGAGGCTGCAACTGATAAAGGATGTGTAAATCTGGATTTTCATACCCTAAGTTCATGTTTTGATTCTTATTCCCTTTTTCCAAAACATTTCAAAGTCCCACAATGGGCTCTGAAAATCTGCCCATTGTCTGAGTGACCTCCCCTCAGCAACTGAGCTCTTTTGAAAGCAGAACTTCGGTTGGGGGAGCTGACCACATCTGTAAGTCTGGAACAGCTTTTCAAAGAGAATTAGAAGTCAAGTTTGAAAAACACTGGTAGGCATTTAAATACCAGGATAGAAACAAATATTTCTATATTTAACCTGTTCCAGTGGCTCATCAGCCTCTGACTAAAGAATTTCTTCCTAATATCTAATCTAACCCTGCTCTCTGTCACTTTGAAACCTTTCCCCATTGGGAAAGTCCTGTCATTCCAGGTCCTTGTCCCAAGTTCCTCTCCAGCTCTTCTGGAGCCCCTTTGGGCACTGGAAGAGGCTCCAAATTCTCCCTGGAGCCTTCTTTTCTCCAGGCTGAACAATCCCAGCTCTCCCAGCCTGGGTCCACAGGAGAGGAGCTCCTCCCCTGATCAACTTGTGGCCTCCTCTGGACTTGTTCCAACAGTTCCATGTCTTTCTGGATTTGGGGACCCCAGACCTGGATCCAGAACTGCAGGGGGGGTTTAGAGGACATGGTTTAGTGGTGGATTGGCAGTTCTGGGTTAACAGTTGAATTTGATGATCCTAAGGGTCTCTTCCCACTAAAATAATTCTATAATTCTATGTTTCTATAAACAGAGTTTTAATCTTAAATTGTCCTATTATCCTGTTTTTGAGGTTTTATTTCAGGCAATCAGGCATCAGGTATAACTTGTGCTGCCTGCTCTGAGTAAGCAAAACTTGCAGAGTGAGTTTGGTGTGAGCTTAGTGGTCATACAGCCTGAAACCAGCTTTAAGACCAGATCTGACCCTCGTGGCTTCAGTGGAAAAGCATGGATGAGCAACAAGTGAATATTTGCTCTTCCAGCCCTGCATCTCAGTCCCTAAACCCATCCTGCCAGCATGTGATGCAGTGAGTGCTGGGCCTGGCTCCATTATGAGCTCATCACAGGTGAGGATTTCTGGAGACAGGGGGGATTTGTGAGCCCCAGACACTTCTCAGTGGCTGCAGAGGGCTGGTCCATCTGCTGCCTGGTGTTCACTTACGTGGAGTCAGAGGAGCTGGCTGCCAGCTCCCAGCAGACAGATCAAACCAGCATAAAAAGGGATTAGTATCTGAAGACCGGATGGAATTCCCTGACGTTTCCCCTTAAAAGTTTCAGGTGGAGGATAAAGAAAAATCTTGTAACCCGAAACCTTCTGATGTCCAAATTGTTATGTTACATAGGAAATCTTCTTTCTTACAGCCCCTGGTGGACTTTCACTGATGAGTGAGTGGGCCATCTGTTTAATTTCACGATTAACGTGTGTGTCGTGCACTTACAAACCCTCTCCTCCCTGCGCTGTCCGGCTGCCCATATCTGAATTGTAGCTGATCTTGGTCCAAAAACCACAGCAGGGGCGTGTAATTAATAAGGGTAAAGTTGTGATATGATAAGTGCTCCAGCGTAATGTGTGGTTGGGCCCATTGTTAACCCCAGAGCTGTTAATTTCAGGGCAATATTTTAAGCTGATTTACATGGGAGATAAGCAAATTCATCTGTGTTACAGCAATTAAACTATTTAGCACTTATCCAGCTGCAGATCTTAAAGCAATTTGTAAACATTAATGAATAAATTCCATGTTCAATCAAGCTGCAAATAAACTTACAGTGCTATAGCCCCATTTCTAGAAAGAAATCCAGAAGAGTGGGAGAGAAATCCCTGTTCTACCAGCCCAAACTGAGAGAAACTGCCCCCAGTTTTTATTAGAAGTTATAAAAGGCCTATTGTGTGGCTCTGTCCTTCTTTGGACACCTGGGACAAAATTCCCTTTAACTTTGATGTCCATTCAATGCTAGGTTTCCCCTTACAGCTTAATAGTGAAATATCCCTTTACCAAAATGCTGTTCAAAACATACCACTGATAAATGAAGGAGAAGTGGGTGAGTTTTCCTGTGGTGTTCTGATCTATACTAGAAAAAAAAAGTTTTTTATGCCCTATTTATGTATGTCTGTGTCTTCACTCTCTACTCAAAAATAAAATGAGAAGGGTCTACATTTTTCAGCAGTCAGTCGGGGGCTGTTCCCAGCTCTGTGTAATCAGTTAAAAGAGTCCTCATGCTTTGCAGTGGCTCCAGCTCAGACCTTGAGGACAAATCCTCCTTCTTTTTAGTTAATTTAAAGTCAGGTAGCTCTGCAGTAAACTGGCCAAACTCAGCGAGTGAGCTGAGGATGTTTTAGCTGCCCAGTGAAAAAGCCCTCATTAATTAAACAGGACTTGCTTCCATAGGTTTGCAGGATGCAGCTGTGCCCTGCAGGCATTATCCCATGGTGGGATGGGAAGCCCTTGGTAAGGCAGCTGAAATTGTTGCTACAGGGTTTCACAGCAGGAATACAGATTCAGCTGGATGTGATCCTGATTGCTTGTGCCAGGTATTTACTACTCAGTTGAAAGAGTAAATAGGGACTTCAAAGCCTCATCAACCTGCAAATCAGATATATCCACAGCTGGAGGGAGACTGTGCACAGAGAGGATGGGAGGAGATGGGCAAGATCAACCTGAGCACAGGTCTGAGGAGGAGCAGCTGAGGGAGCTGGGAAAGGGGCTCAGCCTGGAGAAAAGGAGGCTCAGGGGGGACCTTCTGGCTCGGCACAATTCCCTGCAGGAGGGGACAGCCAGGGGGGTCAGGCTCTGCTCCCAGGTACCAAGGGACAGGATGAAATGGCCTCAAGTTGTGCCAGGCAAGATTGAGACTGGACATTAGGAAAAATTTCTTCACTGGAAGGTTGTTTTGGCCTTGGTACGGGCCATCCAGGGAAGTGGTGGAATTACCATGCCAGGAAATTTGGATGTGGCACCAGGGAAGTGATTTAATGGTGGGCTTGGCAGTGCTGGGTTGACAGCTGGACTCGATGATCTTAAAGGTCTTTTCCAACCTTAATGATCTAATAATTTTGTGATTCTAAGAGAAGAGCTGTGAACATCCCACCTCTGCACATGGGTAAAGGGTCAGAAGAACATCCAGCCAGATTTGCAATGAGCTCCACAGCCAGCACCAGTGACATACACCCTTTAGGTGTTCCTGTAAGTGGCCATGTTTTCTGAAGCCTTGGTGGCCTGAGGTGACCATCTATGGCCACCAGTGTCACAAAAAGGTGGTTCTCAGGTGCTCTGCCCACACTTACAAATCAGAGCAGGGTCATGGTCTCCATTTCTACTCAATGATCTCTGAGGTCTTTTCCAATTTTAATGATTCTGTGTTTTCAGCCCTAACAAGCTCTGAAGACAGGTCCTGCCGTGTGGGGCATCCCATTGTTGTTGTCTGAGATTCTGTGGGCATCCCCTGTGATCTGCAGTTCTGCGGCGAGATTTGCAGTTTTGTGAGGTGCCTCCAGCTAATTTCTGGTGTCACCAAAAAGAATGTCTTCTGGGTCTTTGAAAAGCCTAGGGAGAGATAGGGACCCACAGGGAAGAGGAAAGCTGCATTTATCTAGTTGGCATTCCCTGATGTATGAGCTGGGACACTCATCGTAAACACTTTGCTCACAGACAGAAAATTATCACTAACAGGAACTTTTCCCCTTCAGCTCATCTGACCAAAAAAAAAAAAAAAAAATAAAAAAAAAAAGAAAAGTGTGCCAAGAAAACTCCTGTCCAGGGCCTCCTAGACACTTTCCCAGTGCCAGAGGATGATCTTTGAACATCTGTTACAGCTCTGCACATGAAAGGCTCACAGGCACATTAGTTTGCATGTCCAGCCATCCTATCTCCAAGGGGGATGCGCTCATCGCTGACGGAGCTATCTGCAGGATGTGATTGCTCATGCTGCACCCAGGTACTTGGCAAGTGAGGGGGGTGACGACGTTCTTGGCATCACACCTGCCCCGTGTGATGAGCCACGGGCGGGGTTTCCGCGGCGCTGTCTCCCCTGCCCGGGATCAGAGCGGCTGCGAGCTCACAGCTGGAGCTGGCTGAGCCCAGCAGCTCGAGAGGGAGGATTTTGTCTCTCCTTTCAAGGCAGAGCTGTGAAAAGACTTGCACTTGATGGGTTTTTCCTCTCCAGCTAGACTGAAGGTGCTCAGTGAACTTGGTGGTCTTTGGTCTTTGCTTCAGCTTCTGATGTTTTTTAGGTGAAGTGTTCTTCCCTTGGGGTGACTTGCAGGAAGTAACACAGCACCCTGACCCCTAAAATGCAGCTGTGGAGCTCTCCTGTTGGTTTCAGAGCAGCCCCAAAATCACCAAGGCACTGTCAGGAGCTGGGCCCAGCTGTTCTCAGCTCCTGTTTGCTTTGACTACAAAACCCACCTTCACCCAAGCAGCATCCTCGCCTCCCTGTCTGCCAGCAGGACACCAGTTTAGATTGCTGAGAGTTTTACAACCCTGCTTTTATGCCAAATTGGCTAGAAATCACCCCAGAAGGGTCAGCTGTCTGGAATGCCTTTTGCTCCTTGTTATTTTCCCAGTTAGAACTGCTCAGTAAGCAATGCTCCCCAGGGCAGCTCTTACAGGTGAGTCAGGCAGGATCATGATGCTTTGGTCATTTGTCTCTGCTTTTCTCTCTTATTTCTCCTAAATATTTATTTCAAAGGAAGTGTTTGGGCTATTCTTAGGGCAAAGTTCAGTTCAGTCCCCTGCTATATCTTAGAGTCAGAGACTCATTAAGGTTGGAAAAGCCTGCTAAGACCGCCGAGTCCATCTATTACCCCAGCACTGCCACTGTCCTCACTAAACCACGTCCCCAGGTGCCACATCCACATGTGTTTTGAACAATTCCAGGGATGGTGATTCCACCACTTCTCAGGGCAGCCTCACCTGCGAGTGCCTGAGCACCCTTTCAGTGAAGAAATTTTAAATTTTTCCTAATATCCAATCTAAACCTCCCCTGGCACAACTTGAGGCTGTTTCCTCTTTTCCTGTCACTTGTTACCTGGAGTGATCCAGCAGTGTATCCATCTTATACTTGGATTCAAGAATTTTTACATGGTGTAAGCAAGGCAGAGAACAGCACCTGTTTTCACACAGGGCACCAGGCAAATGCCACACCAGTGACAATTTTGGTCACCAGTGGTAGGGCTGGTGTTACATCTCGTTGCTGGGAGATAAAACACTTTTTCCTTGGCCAATTGCAGATTCTGTGTGGTTGTGGGACTGCCTTCATCAGAACAAGGAGACACAGACATGGGGCAAAACTGCATCCTGAATCTTACCAGAAAATCAATCTCTCTCTCTCTTTTTCTCAGTCTCACCCCATTTAATTCAACTCTTACTTTCCAATTTGAAACACTGTGTTATTTTTGTCTCTGCAGACACAAATCCAAATCCTGATCTCATTAATGTTAGTGGCAAAACTTCCAATAACTTCAACTGCACCAGGACTTGGCTCACTGTGAAGAAAATGTTGTTCTGAAGGCAATATGTACTGCCACAAGGCTTCAGACATCCATAAATCCATCAGGCCAATGAGTATTTCCATCTGCCATCCAGCATTTGGAGTCGTGTGTGTTAACAATATGAGGTAGAGAGTGAAAGTTACCAGCAAATGCATTTCTGTAACCATTTCTCCCTCCCTTATTGATGAGGCTTTTGCATTTACTGGCAGAAGGATAAGGAACAGCTTCCAGAGCACAGTAGTTTCTGTGTAGGTTGGCTCTTGGGTGTCAGTGTGATGGACACCTTGAAAATGTTGTAGTAAGACCTAAAAAGGTTGGTTTGGTTCTAGGAAAGCTGAGCTTATTTCCCAGCTCTGCCACCAACCTCCTGTGTGCCCCAGGGCAAACCATTCGATCTCACTGTGCATCAGTCCCTTTGCTACAACATTTCTAACTCCTGTCCCTTGTCTATGCAAAATTACAGGCAAGGCTGTAATACTAATACTAATACTAATAATACTACTAAATACTACTACTACTAATAATAAACTAATGCTACTAAATAATAATAATAATAATAATAACAATAATAATAATAAAAATCTGGCTTAAACACTGCATCAAATCTCAGCCACCCACATCTGGCACACACGGGAACCCTTTAGCTGGGGAAAAAAAAATCTTTCCTGGTGAATAATTTTAGGACTAGACTGGTAGCAAAGCCAGAGTGCAACCTGGAGGCAATTTTGCTGGCGTTCTGAAATGAGTTTTATTTAAGTCCATAAATGTTTTTGAAAAGTCTGTTTTAACAGAGGCCAGAGTGCCCTGGGGTGACTCTCTTTAAAGAGCTTTGTTTGGTTAATAATGGTTTGTAAATGCTGTCTGTCGGAAGCGCCGCTGCCACTATCTTGGAGAAGTCTCTGCTGGGAAACACAGGTACCTTGTGTTTGCTGAGGTGTTTTCCTTGTGTTTGCTGAGATGTTTTCCTTGTGTTTGCTGAGATGTTTTCCTCGTGTTTGCTGAGGTGTTTGAGTGTTTTCCTTTCCAATAATGCCTGCCAGTGCACCGACCCTGTGTGGCCACAGCAGAACAATGCTCAGCTGAATGGCCATGGTCAATCCACACATTTCCTCAGTGGCATATGGGGTGTCACTGAGGGGAGCAGATGGCATTGCCCTGGGATTTGGGGAGGTGAACACCTTGGGGAACTCACCAGATCGTTTCTGAGCAAGGACAAGCCCTGGCAGGTCCCTGCTGCAACTGCAGCTGGATGTGCTGTGGTGTGAATAAAGGACATATCCCACCTGCCAGAGGTGAGATTCAATTCATGGCACAGAGAGGGTCCTGCTGGGATGGTGAACAGTTGCCATGGGGATGCCCTGAACTAGGAGCCAAAGGCAGAAATCCTGGCATTAACTGTTAGAGAAAGGAAAAGATCAGTCATTTCAATCTCTTTATTTGTATTCAGTTGGAAGTAGGACTTCTAAATGACCTTGAGAAATACTCAGAATTGTACTTTCTGCTGCTACCTCTGCAAGCATGGACTGTGTGAAAACATGATGCCTGCTATTTCTGCTAAAATCCCACAATTTGATTTCTCTGCAATCACTGTTTCAAGCTTCTGGGTCCTTTCAGAGGGCCCAGCTCCATCTTGCAGGGATCAGCAGCACTATCTCCACCCCTCAAATCTACTCCAGCAGCTTCAGTTTGGATAAAATTACAGCTGCCATCAATCCAGTGCTCGTACTCCAGAGCTGACGCTAATCACCACAGAGGGGGAGGAAGCAATTTTCTTCACACTTTATTACTGTGCAGCTCCATACTTACAGATCTCAGTGCTGGTCTTTATTTTGCATCCTTGAGGAACATCCATCACCATCCAGTGATGGGAGGGCTGACAGAAAACCAGGCTGGACAGACCACTACACTGCCCAGGCAGGATTCACCTGGCCTAACTGTGGCTGCCTACAAGCTTGGCTGATGCCAGATATCTTTTTCTAGTTGGTGGAAAGAGTGGGAGAGGGTCAGGGGATGGATGATTCATCCCATGCCAGGAGAGGTGTCTGAGGCAGCCAGGATAAATCACCCTTCAGAGGCCCAGATCTGTAGGTGGAGCCCATATGATTCACCCCTGTGAGATTCCAAATTTCTTGATGTCTGGAGATAGGTGTTCCTTATCTCTCCTGGCCATGGGTCCTGTATTCCTGGCCATCTGCAGCAGTTCTCCTTCAGATGAATGAAATTCCAGATTTGCTTTTGCTTAATACAAAATTGCCCCAAGCATGCTGCCTCTTAGCAGGTT
Organism: Hypocryptadius cinnamomeus; assembly: GCA_013400635.1. Taxonomy (NCBI): domain Eukaryota; kingdom Metazoa; phylum Chordata; class Aves; order Passeriformes; family Zosteropidae; genus Hypocryptadius; species Hypocryptadius cinnamomeus. The sequence goes on from VYZP01026443.1 coordinate 43,879, forward strand.
GATGCAGGACACTAGAGCAATATGGATGTGCCATGATAATAATAATAAAAAGGATTGCTGGTTTGGAAAAGGGAAATATAACAGCTGAAACAGCAGAAGGGGCCAGTGAGAAGTCCTGTTCCAAAATGATTGTGCACTGAGATGATGTGGAAGAGGAGGAGAAGTTTTATTAATTATCGTACTTAAACCTGAGTGCAACGGCAAACATTGCTGCTTTTAAAACTTCCCAGCTGTTCCTCCCTTTGTTCTGGTGACTGCTTGGAAGTTTGAGCAGTGATAAAAGCAAGGACTCTTAAAGCAGTTTGCAAAGTTGTAGGAGACTTTAAACAGCTGGTATGATAAAACACCCACATTTCCCCTGACAAATGTAAGCTCCACCGGTAGCTTTTAGTACAGGGATCTGTACCAGAGCCATAAAAGAAATCAAATGGTTAAGTGTGGAGGTGAGGTCCTGGGTTTTCCCAGCTCAGTAAAGATATATCCAACCAGCCATTATCACACAGGTGCACGTATATCATTCAACATCAGACAAGGAAAAATAATCGCCTCGAGCGAGAGAGTAAAGTTCAATGAAAGTTTGAAAGCGTTACACACCAGCACTCCTGGAAGGATAATCAGACACACACACACATACAAAAAAAAAAAAAAAAATTACTCCCATGCTTTTGTTTGGTTGATGAGTTTGGGTTTTCTGGATGCATCAAATGAGATCTGCAAATCTGTCTTCATTAGACTTCTTCTAAAAACAATTGTACATTTCCTGGAAGCTCATTAACAGAGGAGCATTGCCAGGCTCTTATTCATAATGACCCTGATTCAACAAAGCAGTTGAACATGTGCTCTGGGACTGATGATTTATAATAGAAAGTATAAAAGGAACCCAGATTTCTTCTAAGTTGTAAAAAACTAAGCCCAGATTTCATTTGCATTTTTAGTGAAAATTCTGGTCAATCCCTCTTTTCTTTGATCTGATTTGTTTTAAATAATATGTCCAATACCTACCTAGCTATTATTTCATCACTCAGCATAAATTCATGTTGAGTTTGAAATACTTGATGACTCCACCTCAGTATCTACTGATTCTTCCTTCTCTCTTCTGAAATACTTCAAATACTCCAGAGGCTGGGAGGGCAGTAGCTGTTACCTGTTGAGCACAAGAACAAAGAATCATTAATTATTTGGGTTGAGACATGCCAGAAGGTTCATTTATTCCAACCCCCTGCCACAGGCAGGGAGAGCTTCCACTAGACCACGTTGCTCCAAGCCCTGTCCAGCCTGGCTTTGAACAATTCCAAGGATGGGTTATCCACAGATTCCCTAGGAAACCTATGCCAGGGCCTGACCAGCCTCTGAGTAAAGAATTTCTTCCTAACATCTAATCTAAATTATCCTCCTACATCTTAAAGCCATATAGGTAAAGGTCTTTCATGTAGGCTTAAATTTATTTTTTAATAGCTTAAGTATCTTTTCCTATTGCAGTTTCCTCACTAGAATAGATTCCCTGTTCCTGGCTGAACTGTGATCCAGCTTTGGTTCTTACTCCAACCACCTCCAAGGCATCAGCACCTACTGCTGCTTTGCCCAATTTATTGCTACTTCACCGTTCTGTTCCTGTAGGATAATAGCCCCAACAGTGATTAATCCCTTGCTACATCCTAAGCTCTGTACAAACATGTAGTCAGAGATTAACATCTCTCTGAGAAGCCTATAAC
>VYZP01026443.1:45608-127445 GCA_013400635.1 Hypocryptadius cinnamomeus
GAAGCCTATAACCTAAATAGATGAAATAAATTAGGAGGTGAAGCGATTTGCCAGGAGGAAAAGCTGATTTTTGGATTTGCACCTGACGGCGCCAGGTCTCGGTGCCTGGTCATTAATCCCCCGTTCCCCAGGGGAGCATGAGTGTTACCTGCTGGAAGTCCTCAGCTGGAAAACGTTCCAGCTACAGCTTTCCTACTGCAGTTCTGCTGGAGACAGATCACTCCTTGCTTGACACATGGAGTTGTACGAAGGCTCATTACAGAAAATGTTTTATGCTGTCGATCTTCCAAAGCGTCGTCGCTGCCAGCAGGGCACTGGCTTCAGAATGGGTGGATTGTGCTTCCAAAAGCTAATTAAAATCATTAGTGGCTCCCTCAGATCAGTTGCCAGAAGCTATCCTTCATGACAGCAACCTCACATTCCCCTTGTCTGCTTGGGTACATTTAAGAGTTATTCTGAAGTTTATTATCTACCTTTTTAAAAATAATTCATGGTTATTTTATGGTAAGGGGAGACATCTTAAAATGATTATGTATACCCAGATAAGCAATAAAAATCACAGAGGTCAAGAAAGAGAGGGCCTGTTTTGAATGTTACAAGTGTTCTGTATCTGCTGCTGGGTTCAAGGCCAGAACCTTTGCCAAATCCCCCAAAGTCAGATATTTTTCCACTCTCTGCCTGTTACAAATGGAAGCTACAAAGCCGCTCAATGGGAAGGGGATGGAAAGATGAAAGGGGAATTCACAACCAGAAAACAGTCACGAGACAATATCACCATTTAGGATTTCTTTTTCTTTGCCCTGAATTTCTATTTCCCTCATCCTTCACCATTCCCAGGTTTGTATCCTTTGGAAATGGATAGAAATAGGAGTTTCATGCAAGCAAGTCCATGTCTGTAATATGGATAGAAACTTTGACCAGGATTTATACTCCTTACCTGCATACCAAAGAGTAGAGCTGCATTAAGTCCCTGGACTGAGAAGGGTGGTTCAGTTCACTGAATACAGGCTGTGACCCTCAGTAAATCAAAGTAATACTGCTCTCCTCTGAACCCTTTCTTGTCCTGTCTGTTTCAAATATATTTTATTTTCCTTCCCCAGTTGGTACACTGGATTCTCCAGGTGCTGACACAAGGCATTTTGAGATTTGTAAGCCACATTGCACCTGCAAAGTGCCTGGTGACAGCTGTGAGAGGTGCATTTGTTCCAGCTCTGCTCAGAGCTGCTGGCTACAGCCATTTGTACGGAATACCTTTGAGCTGCAGTTATGTAGATTTAGACTTAGACATTAGGAAGAAATTCTTTACTGTGAGGGTGATGAGGCCCTGGCACAGGTTGTCCAAAGAAGCTGTGGCTGTCCCATCTCTGGAATTGTCTGAGGCCAGGTTGGAGGAGGCTTTAAGCAACCTGGTCTAGTGAAAGGTGTTCCTGCCCATGGCAGGGGATTGGAAATGGATGATCTCTAAAGTCCCTTCCAACCCAAATCATTCTATGATTCTGGCAGGGAAATTGAGTGTCTAAAACAAAGGATTTGAGGCTACTGGGAGCAGTTCTTTGTGTGGCAGATTGCTTTCATGGACATGGAAACTCATGCTGGAAACATGGTTTTAATAATTAAATTCATTTGGATATTTTATGTAGAGTGTCAGTTTAGCTTTGTAATAATAAATTCCAGTTCTTCTTCTGTTTGTAGCAATTTAACTCTTACTGGAAGAATCGCTTCTGTTCTACTTCTGTGTCCCACTCACTGATTAGCTCTAGTGCCAGGGATTTATCCCCCTACATGTTTTTTTAAAAAGCACAGGATCACCTGTAAGATGGGGCTGCCCATTGCATCCCTGCTTAGGGCTGCCAGTGATTCCAGCACAGCAAAGAGCAGTTCTGAGTGGTTTTGTCCAAAAAAGAAGATGGAAAGAATGTTCTTTGTGCCTGCCTCCTACAGTGAGCATCTTCCATGGTGATGAAAGGTCCTGGTCCACTTCCTGCCTTTCCCACCTGGAAAGGCTATGTAACAACAATAACATTCCCTGGCTTTAGCTGTGTTTCTGCTCAGTAAGGATTTGCTAAAATTCGCTGAAATAGCCATTGAAACCCAAATATGAACAAAAGTTTCTGCAAGTCTGGTTTCTGCCATGCAGAAAGGCTGTACCTGTGACAGCTGAGGCACACTGCTCAGTGACAGCCACCTTTGCAGCCACCCTGCAGGGAAGCAGCAATCCAGCCACATTCATCAGTTCACAGTGAATGACCACAGTTGCTCTGTGCATCCCTCACCTAATGACAGGCTGCCTTCAAAAGTTTTACAGCTTTTTTTGTCTTTATTTTTTTTTTTTGGTAGTAGGAAGCATCCTTCCAGTGAAAATAAGACCATTTGATGTTACAATAAACCATTCTGCTGGCTCAAATCAAAGATGAGGCACCGAGGTGTTGTAAAAATCTTTGAGTCAACGAAAGACAGCTGGTTGAATCATTTCCCAGATTTTCATATGACTCATAAATTTGTTACATAGTGAGGAAATTCCGTGAAAGCTTCTTGGCAGGCACCACCAGTCTGACCAGTAGCTAAGAAACACATAACCTTCCAGTTATAGGGAGGGAGCAGTGTGTGGAGGAAACAAAGAACACTCTGCCTTCAAGTTTGAGCCTGGGGTCAGTTGGAAATGCATTTCTGCCACCAAGGCCACAATCCTTCTGCACAAGGGGACAGGACGTTGAAGTGACAGCTCTGGGTTGTTATGACAATGTCCAGAAGAGTCTTGTCTCCTTCTCTCTCTCATTCCACCCCACTGCACTCGTGCACAGAAACACACATGTCCAGACTCCACAGGGGTGACCTGGTGGTGCAGATACCTGTATCAACCAAATACATAAAATTAGACCTTTTCCATGTTAACCAAGAGGCATAAATTCCTAAATGTTTTGGGTTGGAAGGGACTTGAAATATCAACCCATTGTAACCATCTTCCATGGGCAGGGACCCCTTCCACTATCCCAGGTTGCTCCAAGCCCCATCCAACCTGGTCTTGAACATTTCCAGGGATGTGGAAACCACGGTTTCTCTGAGCAACCTGTGCCAGTGCCTCACCATCCTCTGAGGGCTAGTGAAGCACTGGAGTAAGACAGGCAGCCCAAATCCTGTCTTATTTGGGCATCTAACTAATGACAAAATTTGACCTGTTTCTGCCACCATGATCCACATTTCTTTGGGTAGTTAATGGGGAGCACTTTAGAGAGCCTCTAAAGGGAAAAGCCTGGCTACTGTGAGCAGGTAGGTTGGGTACTTGTGTTCCCCAAAAAACCTTCAAAGCTGTGCTTGTTTTTTTCACTCTCACCACTGATTGTGTGTGGACAGAAAGGTCTTGCTTCAAGGGAACCAATTAATTAGACACCTATAACCTTGGCACAGATTGGGGCACAGTGATGTGGATCCCAAATTAAGCTGTATGAACAAATATCAGTGATCATCTTGTGCTTGTGTTGACACAAGCACTGGGCCAAGATCTTGCCTGGTACCTCAGAGACCATTTGAGCCTGGAGGTGTCTCCATTACCCCAGCAAAATGGAGTTATCCACAAAATTCCTCCAGCTTCAGAGGTTGCTGGTGCTGACAACTGCACCTGAATTTCTCAGTGATGCCTCCTTTGTGTCCAGAGGAAAGGAAGAACAGGTTCCTCTCATCCCAAGCTGTTAAAGCTCCATGTGACCTCAGGTATCATGCAGATAATCTCACAATAATTTTCTTTCATGTCCCTGTGATATACAGACAATAAACCCAGGACACACTCTTGAAATCTGGTGTGTAGAATCATTGGTAGCTCTACATTAAAACTCAACAATGCAGCATTTGATTGTTCTGTTGGGTGTCTAAGCTCTGCACCTTGTTATCTTTTGAGGAACCCCCAAGGCATCTGTCAGGGCTCTGCATGTCTCAGGTCGTAGCACAGAATCTGAGGTGCTTTGGGGTGTGGGCAGACAGGTCAGCTCAGGGTTTTTCCCAGTCACTGGTACCAAACCCACAAACCCACAAACCCACAAACCACAAGGAGTAATTGACTCCAATGTCTTGGGTTGGGTGATGGAAGTGAGACTGTCCAGGTTAGAGAGTGTGAAGATGATGGGGACCACCTTGCAGAGACTTGGGGACCACTAGAGAGGTGTGAGCTCCTGTTTGGGGCCTGCCAGTGCCAATATTTTAACCAGTGCTTAGAGCAGAAGATGTGTGACCTGGCGATTCGCCCCACAGAGTTCTCACACATTTAATTAATTCATCAGGTAATTCAACAGCCGTGGATGATCACAGGTAGAAGTCCCACTGAAATTCCAGTGCGTGAGCACACACAGGCCCAGGCACATCTAATGGAACGTGGCTCCCAGCACCACAAACCCCACCGCGCTTAAAATGGCCAAAGGAAACACAAATGACATTTTGTTTCTTCCCTGTGAAAAACACTTGCAAAACCCTGACCGGCAAGAATGGATTGCATTTCAGGGACTTGTTTATTCATCCAAAGCTCAAAAGATTTAAGGCTTTAAATAAAACATCTGAATGAGGCTCTGAGTATGTGAGGCTCTGAAATGCTCTTTTTAAGAGACAGACGCCTGACGCCTTGGAGGAGCTCCTCGGTGGCAGAGAGGGGTTTAGCGGCTTCAGTTGGCTGCAATTAAAGCTGATCAGGGCTTCGAGCTGGTTGACAACACAGAAAATCATGCCCAGTTCAGCCCTCCAAAATGCCTTCCTGTGTCACATATTTGTCACAGCTTTAGCTTCAAATTGTATCATGGAATACACAGCCCATCGCCAGGTTAGTGGTAAAAATGTTCCTAGGAATTCAGAAAGTTTACCAAACCGTTATTCTGACTGCTTTCCAGATTAAGCCTTTTTTTTTTTTCCTCTCCTTCTTTTGGTTGCTTTAATTTACTAGAGGAAGCAAAGGCAAATAGTTTAATCATAACCATCCCTAGGGGCAATTTAGAATCATTTTCTCATTAGTGCCTATAATATGCAGTATAAGTAATGTTCAATCAGATGGTGGCTACAAAGGCCTGTGCAGACAGTGAAATGAAATGCACTCCAAAGCCAGGAATAGATGAATGAGAATAATCTTGTCTTTTTGTATCTTGCCCCGTTGCTGGTGGGTGAGCAGGACTTTTTCCCCCCTTTATTTTCTTTCTGGTTTGGGGGGGATGAATCAAACTTTCTCCTAAATAGTAAAATCAAGTTATAGAAGTGGAGAGATTCCAAGACTACTAAGGCTCCAGGGAGTTCAGCCACAGACAGCCAAAGGCAGGAAGTATTTGAAGGGGGAGAAGAAAATAAAAACATGAGGGAGCAGGAAATACGTGCTCCATAAAGATGACTTCAGCAGGAGACATGTGTCACACATCCATAAGGAGGGTCTAACGGGAGTACCTGAGGATATTTTGGGAGAGACAGTAGCTTCAAAGGCTTCTTCTTCCCCAAAAGATTCTCAGCCTGAGATGTAATTACCCCATCCCCAGTTTCATCATACCACCTTGTGTGGGTCAGGATTGAAGTCATATCATGGAAATTACTCCCATTAAAAAAACAAGCTATGAAGATTCAAAACGTTGGGGGCGGGAAGTTCTTGCACCATCTCTCCTGCCAAAGCTGGCACACATGGAATTACTCCCCTGAGTGTAGCTGGGTAGATAAGCAGAAGTAAAATGGTCATTATTGGATGGCCACCAGACCAGTGGCTGCCCTATTGCTCCTGTTGCATGGGATGTGCTTCTCAGTGCCAGCTACACCACTTAAATGGGATCATATGGATCATCCTGACCATGATGGGGAGACCAAAGAGCACTGCCTGTGATTCCTGCACAGGCTGGGAGCTGAGGAAGGTAAATTCTTTCCTCTTTCCAGGGAAAAAATCAGTAAGACTCTTAGTTGTGCTCCTCTCCATATTTCTTGGGAGGCTCTTGGCTTGCTCAGGGGTGGTACCTACTGGCTTTGATGGACCTTGTCTGGGAAAAGGGCAAATTCTGGGATTTCCTGCTTTCCAGCTGGCCCAGAGTGATGACTGAGATTGGATATTGTCTCTTGAATAGCTAAGTCTCTACATTAAAAAAATGGCTTCACTTGTCTGTCTTTTATAGGTTGGAAGAGACACTGGTGCTGCTCCCAGCATCCACAGAGATCAAAGGTATGAAATTGGACTCCATAGCAAGGGGTTTTGCAGATCGTTTTTCAGGATCATTCAATGAGGGTTTGAACCTCCCAAGTTTCACTTAATTCTTCATAACTGAATAAAACCAAAAATTCAAAGTGAAACTCAACCCAGAAATCCACATTCAGCTTGGATTTGGATGGAAACCAAAGGAAATCATTTAATCCCCAACATGGTTTCTACCAGAAGCTCTGCTTTGGTCTGGGTTTGGTTGAAGCTCAGCTTTTGCTTCCCTTTGCTGAATAGTTCATGTAAACTATGGGATAAGAAGAAACAAATTCAGGAAATACTTGTGTATTTTCCTTTAACAGTTCAAAAATATCCCCTGAATTCTATTAAACACAGTTCCATGAAACTCCAGAAAATACATCAGTCCAAACTCTCTGTAAATAAGCAAGAAGAGAAATTTGTCACTCTTTATCTTCAACACAAGTATAGATGCTCCAGCACTGGAAGAACTTGGATATGTAGCCTGCATTTTTTTTCCCATAGGTGGGGAAAAAAGACAACTGCAGAAAAGATTATTTGATTTGATAAACAAAAACTTAATTAATGCCATAAACAAGCTTTTCTCTCACTTTTACAAAGTCCGAAGGAAGCAAAAGCAGCAGATTTGGTACTACAAGACACTTGGAGGATTTTTTTCCCCGAGATCTCAAAAATGATGGTATTGTAAAAATGTCCTGTTGGGCAACAGGCCTCGAGTGATTAAGGGCAAGCCTAATTATTGTCTTATTTAATGGATCATGGCAATGAAGAATCTGTTAAATAGGAGGATGGCAGAACTGTTCAGATAGTACATGATAAGTGAATAATGGGTATGGAAAATGGATATTTCTTATTTGAGTATGTGTTTGTGTAAGTCTGTGTAAGGCTTGTCTGGCTCATATCCTCTTGACTATGAGAATGTGGAGCTTCATACAAAGGGACAAGAAACCATAATTTATGCTTATGGCATAAGCAGTTTTTTAGTTCAGCCAACAATTAGGGGCAGCCTGAACTCAGAAGATGGAGTTCTCGCTCCTGTGGGCTCACAGATGAATTTGGCTCTGTAGATCTGGACTATTCAAGGGAAGGTTGGACACGGCTTGGAGCAACTTGGGATAGTGGAAGGTGCCCCTGCCCATGGCAGGGGTTGGAATAAGATATCTCTAAGGCCCCTTCCAGCTGAAACCATTTTGTGATTCTGTGATACTACTGTAAACTGGTATTCCCCCTAAGGCATTCTGGGTGGTAAAAATACTTGTTTACAGAGTTTGGGGTATGATTGTTACTCCACAGGGAGCGCTGGGCATCTACAAACTGTGTGCTTGGCAAACTCATACCCTGGAGGTATTTCGTGGAAATTCCACTCACTGGTTTTTTGGTTGTTTCTCCACAAATTCCTCGTTAATACATTCTCCACTAATAAATCTTTTCATTGCTCAACCAGCTCTGCAGAAAACAAAAGTACTGTTCGTTTGATTGCAACATTTCTTTCTACAGAAATAATTATCATCCAATAAAGTTGGAAGGAGCTTGGCAAAGTAAAATCCTCCACTGGGATTGGATCCCCTTGAAAAGACTCAAATTAATTTTGCTGTTGCCATGATTTGATTAGATCTTGTTTCACATGTGGTTGAACTTCAAAACAGAGATTTATATCTGTGCAGCTAACCTGTGCAACAGCACTTGTTGCTCCTTTTAACTTTATTTAATACATTGAATGCAGTACATAAGCATATTTTAAAGCATGTAAAAAAGCAAACCTAAGGAAAATATTTAAAATACTGACTCACACACATGATGCTTTGTGCTTCTCTTCTTACACTGTCTGCAAAAACATCATGTGTTTTGGCCAGGCCATTGTCAGAACAGACAGAGATTAATTACTGCAGCCATTTGTTCTGTTACAAAAAAGATAAAAATAACTCATGAGTCATGACAACAGTGAACACTGTGGAGCCAAATCCTGCATCTTATTTGCCATTTTCTAGACTCAGTGTAGAAGAAGAGATATGATTTTGAGAAATGACCTGACACTATTCTTAGTCCCTCTGTGGCATTTGCACCACCAGAGAAGCCAGTGCCTGGCACTGCCTTTAGGGACACACAGACATGGCTCAGGGGAGGCTGTCCTGCTGCAGGCTGTGGAGTGAGCCCACACCTCCAATTCTGGGTCTTGTTTTGGGCTCCTCACGACAAGAAAGACATTGAGGGGCTGGAGCGTGTCCAGGGAAGGGAATGGAGCAGGGGAAGGGGCTGGAGCACAGGTCTGAGGGAGCTGAGGGGGCTCAACCTGGAGAAAAGAAGGCTCAGGGGGGACCTTCTCAGTCTCTACAACTCCCTGACAGGAGGGTGCAGCCAGGTGGGGGTTGGACTCTGCTCACAGGGAACAAGGGACAAGACAAGAGGAAATGGCCCCAAGTTGCGCCACAGGAGGTTTAGATTAGGCCTTTGGAAAAAATTCTTCATAGAAAGGGTGGTCAGACACTGGAACAGGCTGCCCAGGCAGTGGTGTAGCCACCATCCCTGGAAATGTTCAGAAATTGTGTGGAAGTGGCACTATGGGACATGGTTTTGTGGTGAATATGATTGTGGTGGTGGGTTGATGGTTAGACTTGAGGATCTTAGAGATCTTTTCCAACCTTCATGATTCTATGATTCTATAAAAATTCACAGGATATGCTATAATAAGCATGAAATACATAAACATGACACACATGTGTCACCAGTGTGCTGGACCCAGGGTCTATGTTGTGTGGTGTCTTTGCAGCATGGATTCTTGGACTTTCCTCAGATGCTAACAGGGGCCAGGGCAATTTTCTGACACAGTTGTCATCCTGGGAGAACCAGTTTAATAAGGTCATAGGCATAATGCATGCAAGAGACAGGGATAGGTGTGGCTTAGTTTCCTGGCAGAGATCATAGAATCGTTGAATCATAAAATTATAGAATTATAGAATATCCTGAGTTCAAAGGAGTCCACAAGGATCATTGAGTCCAGCTTTTGTCCCTGCACAGGACAGACCCAACAATCCCATCCTGTGCCTGAGAGCATTGACCAAATGCTCCTTGAGCTCTCTCAGGCTTGGGGCTGTGACCACTCCCTGGGGAGCCTGTTCAGTGCCCAGCCACCCTCTGGCTGCAGAACCTTTTCCTAATGTCCAACCCAAACCTCCCCTAACTCGGCTTCAGGCCATTCCCTCTGGGTCCTATCACTGATCACCACAGAGAAGAGATCAGTGCCTGCCCCTCCTCTTCCCCTCACAAGGAAGTTGTAACTGCTATGAGGTCTCCCCTCAGTCTTCTCTTCCCAGGGCTGAACAGACCAAGTGACCTCAGCAGCTCCAGATGTGGCCATGTCCTGCACAAAGCTCCCTGGGACCTCAGAGGGACAGCCAGCAAGCAGGGAGCAGCTCTGGACTCCACACCCAGGCCCGAGGACTGCTCAGATATTTTTCATTTAACAGTGACTGGATCTAATAAACAAAGACAAATCTGACTGAAGTCTCCCAACCATTTCCTTGAAGTGCTCTTGTCTGTCTGGCCTGGGAAGGGGTGAAGAGAAGTTGAGTGCCTTGTTGCTACAGTGCAAAATTAGGCAGCTCCTGGTCCAGGCACTGCTCAGCAGCAGAGAACTATGATGATCATGATGATTCTCTTCCAGCTGTGCTTGTCCCTTCCCTTGATTTTTGTTGGGCAAAGTTCTCTATTGAGAAGCTTGAGCCAGAGATGGCCAAAGACCAAATACGTCACCTGAGTCCCATCATCCCTGGGAGTGTGGTGATGCCAGACAGAAGGCATCTGAGGTCAGCCCTGCACGTGTTACATGAGCAAAGAAGTATCAGGAGTCACTTTTTATTATTTTTTTTAAATTTTGCTGGCACACGTCTTGCGTGTCAGGTCGTTCCTTCACACATGCACATGTGTGCACTTCATTACAGCTTCTTGTCTCCCTCCCTTCCTCTGCCTTGCCTCGCTTCCCTGCAGTATCCTCCTTCCACCCTGGGGCTTGGAAGCTGCGCTCAGCCTCTGCAGGAAAACTGCTTCCAGCTGTGTGCTGTGACAGGCTCTCAGCCGCCGTGCAGCTGTTCCCGGGCTCCTGCTCCCCAAACCAAGGGGATGGGTGGGGAAAGGCTGATCCCTGCTGCTGACTGCCTTCTGAAGCAGTCACCTGACTCTGGGTTTGGAGCCCACCCTGTGCCTGAGAGCACTGTCCAAATGTTCCTTGAGTTCTGTCAGGTTTGGTGCTGTGACCATTTCCCTGGGGATCCTGTTCAGTGCCCAGCCACCCTCTGAGTGAGGAACCTTCCCCTAACATCCAACCTAAACCTCCCCTCACACAACGTCAGGCCGTTCCCTCGGGTCCTGTCACTGGTCACCAGCGAGGAGATCGGTGCCTGCCCCTCCTCTTCCTCTCCTGAGGAAGATGTAAACCACTGTCCTCGTGGGTAGGAAGGTGCCTCCCACCCAGCTGACGTCTCTCAACCTCTCCTGGCCATGCCACAATTCGTGGTCACTTTTTGCTTGGTGCTTCCAAGGCCGTGTGTCTGCCTGGCCCAAGTTCCTCTGTGAACCCTTGTCCTTCTGGCTGATTCAGCAGTTTTTTCAATTACAGTCACAGCCACATGGGCTTGGCTGTGCTCCTGCCATGCCTCGTTCCTGCTGGAAGAAGGGGAGGCAGGCAGACGTTTGTGCATTCTCTGGTGATGCACAATCCCCGTCCTGTGGTCACCGGGTAACTGTAAAATTAAATCAGATCCTTGCTGTTAACCAAAAGGCATCTGCAATGAAAGGAAGTTAAATGCAGAGCTGGAGGGGTTGTTCTGCTGCTAACAACACATTACAGGACCTGCTAGGAAATCAAATTCACTGTTCTATCCTCGCCCACATGATTAAGTTCACCCCCAGCTTAATGTGATTTAGAATTAGGTGGGATATTTTATATTGATTGTAGGTTCAAGGACCCCCTTTTTTTTTCCTGGACTTTGGTAACATTGCCATTATTAATGGCATATAAAATGGCCACAAGTTGCACCACAGTGTAGGTTTAGAGTAGACATTTGGAAAAATTTCTTCATAGCAAGGGTGGTCAGACACTGGAACAGGCTGCCCAGGGCAGTGGTGTCACAATCCCTGGAAGTGTTCAGAAATTGTGTGGAGCACTCTGAGACATGGTTTAGTGGTGAACATGATTGTGGTGCAGGTTGGACTGGATGATCTTAGACGTTTTCTCCAACCTTAATGATCCACAGGATGCGCTATAGCAAGCACTAAATACATAAAATATTTTTTTACCCTGCTGTATAATCCTTCCATGAGGTAGAAAGTGGCCAGATACTCCCATCTTCCTCTCTAGAGACAATGCAGGAAGCCAGAGACAAAAAATTCTGCCTTCACCAGAATTTGGGTGTTTTCCAGGCAACGCAGTGATGCTGGGGGCTTGATCTATGGGACTGGCAAAAGTGTGACCAAAGGTCCAGACCTTCCAATCCATGACAGAGCTGAAAGTTTGGCATCTCTCCCAGAAAGGGGGGATGAACTTTGACATAATGACACAATTGTGTGAGTAAAACCTGCTGCATCAGGGACAGAAACTGCTCAGGGCCCTCTAAAGCAATGCCCAAGCATTTACTATGTGGGGTGAAAACACCTCATGGGTGTTCCCACCAAACTGCTGTTCCTGGCTTTGTCTCGTTTTCCTCTAAACTTGAAGCAAGATGACCAGCACTGTCTCTTTTCAACTAAAGCACCAGCAAAGTGGGGAACTGTTGGAGCCAGGATGAGCTAAGGATGTAGAAGCAGCAGTTTGAAGGGAGAATATCTTTGAATGAACCAGCTGGAACAGGGAGGTGAGTTTCAGAGTTCAGGGTCTTGTAAATATCTGTGCTCTCTACCTTTCTAATGAAAGACCCTACCTCTTCCCAGACCCTTATAAGCACTTGGCAGGAGTACAGATCAAGGAGGGATAAGTCTGTTCTGTGCCGGATTGATTTGGTTGAGTCAGAATTAAGAAAAAAAAAAAAAAGTGGGGGAACACAATCTAAGGAATAATTTAACTTTTATTTATAGTTATTTTATGGTCTGCCATGGAGTCTAATTAATGTGGTCAGTAAACTCACTCTTTTTTTAAGATTCAGCTACAGTGATGGTCCTGCCCAAGCCCCAAGATAATTCATGAACAATTATAGATAAGAGAGAGACAGCTTTGAAATCAATGTTTTACACAAGAGCCAGATATTACAAAGATCAATGCAATAATTAGGTTTTTTAAAAAATAAATATATCATACAGTTGAATTACTCCAGGGGTGCCTTTGTGTCTGAGGTTCAACCAGTGGATTCTTTTAATCAGAATTAGTTCTGGAACAGATTTTGCTGGCTATGGAGCTAAAAACGTAATCCTGGCTGGCTCATTCAGCTTTATTAAGCATTCATGACTATTTTTCAAAAGAGGATCTCTTTCTTCTCCTCACAGAAAGGCTCATCAAATACAGACAGGAAAGGAGAGGAAAAGACATCTCAGCTCCATTGAAGCTGAAGCCAAATCTCCCATTGAATTCACTGGGGCCACAGTCTCACCTAAGCTGCATAACAAAATGCTACTGGCCTGATAATTATACAAAATAGACCCCACATTTCTGTCCTGGGAGGGGAGAGGGAGAGGGAGGAGAAGAGGGGAACCTAACACACACATCAGTCTGATCCTGTGAGGCATTTACCAGTAGCATGTACTTGGCAAAAGATGTGATGTATGAAGTGAATAAATAACAAAATAGTCTGTGTTTCCTTGTGTTGCAATTCGTAAATGCTTTCGATGCACATAAATGATCCTAAAAGATGAACTTGCATTTCCTTTGAGGAATCCTTGAGGAATCCAAACACATCAGCACCACGGCTGTGACTTGGAAACCTGAAAGGCATCGAATGAGGCAGACTCTGTCTAATCTGATCTGTGAAAAACTTTTGACTTGAAAGAAGACTTTTCTAACCCTGACACTAAGGCATCTCTCAATGAATCACAGTAAACCCAGACAACACCCACCAACAACTGGCAAACAACCAAACCCACTATGAGTAATCACCCCAGCAGCAGAAGTGATGCTGTAAAACACTGCCATACCCACTTCTTTACCTTTTCACCTACTGTGTGCATCACAGTCATGCCTGAGGCAGCAGGAATTGGTTAAAGCCACCTCATTTAAATACATAAAAAGCTAATGAGGCTTGCTGGAGGGGAGATGACTCACCTAAAGTCCTGTATGAAACCAGAAAAGTGAAGCTGCTCTTTTTTTATCCACAGCTACTCCCCTTTGCTTCAAAATTATTAAAGTCTCAAAAGTGCTTAGTGTGGAACTTTCAAAGGGTGAGACAATTGCATGTACTTAGTGGAGAAACAGGGCTGCATTGGCTTAGATATGTGTCAAATGTATCTTTTGAAGTCTTTTTCAGGGTCTGATCTCACTCCTAATGTCAGTGCAAGTCTTCAAGATCAGCAGAACCAGGTATTTTTTGTTCGTAAAGAAGGGTAGAGACTGGAGCCCTGGAAAGGCAGAGCACACAGGTCTGGAATCAGTTACAGGGACACTGCCTTGAGATGAGTATCTGGCTATTTTTCAATGTGCTTTTCGCTCAGCTAGGAAAATGGGGGAAATGCTATTTGATACTCCACTTTTAAATCCTGCTTGGGAGACAGGTGTTGCTTTGAACCCACATTATGGAAGATAACTGCAAGCTGGATTCCAGAGATGAATGTGAGGCAGATTAAGTCCAGACCACAATAATCTCTCTTCTCCAGCAACATCACTGACCGAGGATACTGAAGGCAAGCCAAAGTTCACACACTGGTTCATGATACTGTTAGCAAGTCTGCAGCCAAAACAAAAGTTCAAACATGAGGTTTTATGCATTTTATTTAGAAATCTATGTTCAGGCCACGATGACAAAAAACAATGCATTTCCAGAGTTTTCATCAGGGGCACAGATCCAGCTGAGTCTGTCAGGGGACCTAATTGTGGGTAGTTACCTCATGTCAGCTACTGGCCCTGGAGCACCCAGCCCATGTTTCACACTCACTTTACGCAGACAATGAAGTGGGACATCCTCTGACAGAAGCAATCACAGAATCATGAAGGTCGAAAAAGACCTCTAGGATCATCAAGTCCAAACATTAACCCAGCACTGCCAAGCCCAGCGCTAAACCAGGTCTCTAAGAAGCACATCTACATGGTTTTTGAACACTTCCAGGGATGGTCCCTGCACCACTTCCCTGTGCTGCAGCCCATTCCAATTCTTGATCACCCTTTCAATGAAGAAATTTTTTCCAATATCCAAGTTAGCCCTTCTTGGTGTAATTTGAGGCTATTTCCTCTTGCCCCATTACTGGTCACCAGGGAGAAGAGCCTGACCACCACCCAGCTGTCTCCTCCTGCCAGGGAGTTATGGAGAGGCAGAAAGTCCCCCGAGCCTCCTTTCCTCCAGGCTGAGCCCCCCCAGCTCCCTCAGGTGCTCCATTGTGCTCCAGACCCTTCCCCAGTTCCATTGCCCCTTTTTGGACACTATTCTTTCCCACTTCCACCTTCGCTTGCACTTCCTACCTGGAAATGTGGCCCAACTCAATCTGCCCTGTACAGGGGATTGGACAATCAAGCTGGATTAACGTATTTTAACCCAAATGTGCTGCCCCAGTGCTTGTCTCAGCAAACAAGGGTGCAAAAGGCAAACAAGCAGCAACAGGCAAAGACAAGATGCTCTTGTTGGCACTGGAAGTGTCTTTTTTAAGGCAGCCAGAGAGCTCTGGTGTGTCTTGGCCACCGCTGGCTGCTGTGACTAATTACAGTATTACACAGTGATTTTTTCTCTGGAGATTTGCCAGGTTTGGAAGAGCTGGCTTCTGCTCTGTTGGATTTCTCACAGGGAACCTCCTGTGCCTCCAAGGAGTCTCCCCCTTACCCCGAGCTCACGATCTCTGTTATCTGTCGGGTATGGATGAGACACCCAGCTGTTGTAATTTAGTCCCCTTGGCTTTCCCAGGTACCGGAATCCAACTCAATTGAAGTAAATGACAGCCTTATCAACTCCAGGGACTTTGAAGCAGGCTCCAGCTATGGGATTGATCCAATACATAAATGCCAAGTCTGATTCCAGGAAGGGAGGAAAATCATCAGCTGAAATTATTTAAAGGCTTGCAGATATATCTTGGCATGCTGAATGGAAATGGAGGAATTTCTCGGGGAGAACGTTAAATAATTCTCAAAATAATTGCTAGCACACACAGCACAGCCCCCATCCCACCTCTGTCACACAGGTTAGAGCTTCCCCACTGTACTGAAATGTTCACAAATTTGTATTGTTTATGGTTATACCTATTATTCTTCCTGGGAAGAAATATCAAATCAGTGGCCGGCTTCAGAATTTTAAAATAAAAATTTGCTGTCAGGGTGTGCTGGTCACTCTTGTGTCCACCAAACATCTGCATTTAGCTACAGAGCCATTTAGATGGAGATTCAGGGAGTGCTGTTCAGGACATAAACTGGGCCAAAGCCCAAGAAACAGATCTGGCAAGCCCGAGCTCCATCATCACCTGCAGCTGGAAGCACTGATATCTACCAGCATCCAAATTTGCTTGGACAGATTTCCTGAGCACTCCAGTTTAAGTCCCACACCTGAATGACCTCAGGATGTTTTATCCAGGCTCTGCTGCTCCATTCACACCATTCTGAAACCAACAAATGCACAGAGCACCCTGTATGAAGGTTTTGGGGTAATTTCAGTGGATCTATGGCTGCCCTAGAACAGGCAGCTGAGGGAAGGTAAAAAGCTAAAGCAGGGCACAGCCAAACTCTAAGTAAAGAAAGAGACTTTATTAGCTTTCATTCATTACTGAGATAGAAGCTTCAGGACAAAAACTGACTAAAGACAGGGAAAACTGTGAACTTGCTTAAGTGTTGTGTGAACAAACTGTACTGCAGAAACACTGAGCAAGCCTCCTGCAGGTACTTCTCAAATAGAACCACCTCGTGCCTGCTGCAATTAATGACTGGTTAATTGCATACATTTCAAGAAAGAAAAGTCTTTTGTGACTGGTCAGTCCTTCTGAATTTTTCATTTAACAATTTAAGGCAGAGTTTGAATACCTGTCTAGCTCCAAAGCTGTCAAAAAAACAGGGCACATCAAAGAGGCTCTGCTGCAGCCCTAAAAAGAAAAGAAACAATTGTAGTTGTGGTATTGGTAAACCTACAAGGGTTTCTCTGTTAGTATCTCCAGCTACCACACAACCACAAGAACTGACATGATACGCCATGATTTTTCGTTTTGGGTATAACCCAAGCTAAAATACCCCATATGCTACAAGATTGATGCTTAATACTTCATTCCAGATGTGTTCTGGCTTAGTTAAATATTTAACACATTTCTAGAAGAATGCAGTCTGTAATTGCATTAATACTTCAGAAGAATGATGTCCTGGTGAGTAAAGGGAAAGATATTCCAAGGCTGGCTGTGTCTCTACTCCTGTCAGTGACAGCAGGACTCACCCAAGTTACATTTAAAAAAATCTGATAATCATTAATTTCCATAGATGCCATTGACAGAGCTACAGAGGCACAACCCTGACAGCGTTCCCCAGTAACATTTCCAAGGCCTAAGCAAAGTGACACTGCAATCTGGTAAAATTCCAAACAGCAAAATCCCCATCTAAATTTTAAATATATGCGAGCAAAATTGCATGATTCATGTTACTGGATGTATTTAATTGTTGGATTTTGTGCAGTTTTGCCTTTTTCCCTGTGCATTTCCACAAGCCACACCTCAAAAAACCCAAAGTGTAGGCAGATTCCCACCTTTCCCTAATTCTATCCTTACCCTTCAAGACAAAGCAATGAGACACTTAGATCCTGTTTGGATGTGGTGAAAGGAGGAGAAAACACAGAGCTTCTTTCCTACCCCACACCATGGGCAACAAAGCAGCAGATGATTTACAAAAATTAATACTTAGAAAATTTAACAGTACATTTTCAGCTGAAAACTATGGTTCCATTTGGCCATGCTGGGTGTCTTTATAAAATTTATCCCTGCCATGGTTCCATGATGGGGAGATTATGCCAGTATGACCATTAGAGCACCAAGACAAAGCTGGGAGTGTTTATTCACAGGCACAGAGAAGAGTTGGGAACATGGCATTTATTATCTGGACATCAACTATCCTGTACAGGTAATTCCTATTACAAATTAGTAATGGAAAATAAAGGCAGCAGCAGGGGAAAGGGAAGACCAGAAACACAAGGGAGGGCTGGGATATGTGAAGACTCAATTTTAGTTAAAAGACAGACATTATTACTTCATTGTTTTTTAACATTCCAGATTTATTCAAAAGACATTATTCTGCATGTATCTTACAGGTCTTAAGACTGGTAAAACACTAGGAATAACGTGATAACCCTAGCAAATGAACACATGGCTAAAATCATACCAGAGTGATTTTTCTTTTCTTTCAATAAAAGTTTGGACATTTCAATCCCATTTTTAACACTGGCCAGAGCTATTCATACCCAGAGCATTTTCAATAGTCCATTGAAGGAACAAAACTTGACAAGATGGAAACAGCAGACTACACTTGATTTCTGCAACTGCTGGCAAAAGCTGCTGGAGAAGTATCTGCACACTTTAGAAATGTTACATCAGTGACAGATGGAATTTTGTGCTTTAATACTTTGCTTGAAAAGTCTCTTTATCCAACATGAAGTCAGCAAATCTCTGCTGGAGCTCCTTTTCTCTCTCCTGCTGTCGCTGCACATCTTCCTTCAGACACTGTAGGGAAAACATCATTAAACAACCAGTCAGTTTTCCACCAGTCACACCCATGAAGATCATTACCAAAGGCTGTATTTTAGTTCCTCCAGAAGGAGAGCTCAGAATTAAGACAGAACATTGCTGAAATTACTTACTTTAAATATAAATATAAAACAGAACAGTGGATGTAAAGTATCAAGAATCACAGTTATCTTACCTCAAATGTCAGGTGCTCACCCTGTTTTTGACAGCAGCTAAGATCAAATGCTTCAAAAGGAGAGATTTCAAATTGGAACCGTGCCATTTACTAAAAGCAGGTGCTATTAGCAGCTATCAAGTGATTTAAGATGTTTTAACTGTTATCTTTCACTAAATCAATTAATCACTTCTGAGTTTGTAGACACATCTATCAGCATTTCTAAATCATCTTCACAAAATCAGTTTTAAGAACGGATATATTTTATCTTTTTTTAGCAAGTGGTTGAGAATATCTAAGCCTCAATGGAAGCCTCTGCTCTGGAAGAAAACCACATTGCAATAAAAATTGTGCTCAGGTGAACACTTATTCCTTGGAAAGAAAGGCTAGTGCTGGTTCAAACCTAGGACTGAGTCTTGATTAAGGGTTGTCTCATTAGCTGAATAAAAGGAGAACATCCTGGAGATCCTTAAACTAAGAAAAGTGGCTCCAAGGTAGTGATTTCAGGTATATACCAGCATTTAGTCTGCTGGCTTTTAAGGAAGAAGGAGATTTTAGACAAGTTTTAAATTTACCCAAAGCTCTAATAGTAATTAAAACTAACCAAAAAAAGAAACCAAGCCAAATAAAGAGAGAGATGGAAGTTGTGCTGATATGCATTGCAGAAGACTTATAAAATAAACCACACAAGGAAATAAAAAACCCCCAAAGTTAAAGAACACACTGCCAGATTAGTCCCAGCCTCTAATATGTGTATCACAGAATCTTTGATATTGAAGTAAAAGACAGATGAATCTGGTAACAGCCAAGAGTATGATTTTAAAAGAGCATTAAAAACTTGACACCAACTCAGGCTGTAAAGGTCAGAGCTCGTGCCTTGTAACAACACCTTTTCCACGAGGTGCCTGTGTCTGACCTCAGGTATTGGATTTTGGAATCTCACCTCCAGCCTCCGAGGGATGGCAGCATCCTCGTGTTTCTTCAGCTCCTCAAAGGTCCGCAGCTCCAGGTGGGCCTGCTCGATCTGGTCCCACAGATCATTCAGCTGCTTGATGAGCCCCATTGCTCGAGACTGGTAACCTCCAAGAAGGATCTTCAGCTTCTTCTCCATCTTGGCAGCCCTCTTGGCTTCAGTGGTCATGTGGCCTCTGTTGATCTGCCAGAAGGAACCCAAGAGTTGTTTTAGTTACCCAGAATTCAAAAGTCAAGAGGGGAAAAAAAAAGTAAAAATATATCTGTGGAATTGTGTTGAGCTGATCAAATTCTTTGACTTATATTAAAATAATCATACTGCAGATTTTACAACAATCTAGACTTCTGGATTAAAATCCTTATAATAGAAATAATACATCTCTAAAATTGTAATCCAGACAAAATCCATAAACAGACAAGCGACACAAATTACAAAATTCTGTCAACTGGGACACAACACCAATAACTTAACACATTTGTGTTAATATGTTATAAATGTTGTATAAAACATTTATAAATAGCAAAGGTAACAGAAGTCTTTGCGCATTTTTCCACCTGGGGTAAAATTATAGGAGCACTAAAAGAATGAAATTGCCAGCAGAATTTTTAAAGGCATCAAAGAAATCTTTAACATTGAATCCCAATCACAAATGGCCTAAAGATGAAGATTAGATTACATTAAATATTTGCAAGAAATTGTTCCTTGTGAGGATGGGGAGGCCCTGGCACAGGTTGCCCATAGAAGCTGTGGCTGCCCCATCCCTGAAGTGCTCAAGTTTAGGTTGGACAGGGCTTGGAGCACCTGGGATAGTGGAAGGTGTCCCTGCCATGGCAGGTGGTAGAATGAGATGATTTTTACAGACCCTTCCAGCCCAGGCCATTCTATGATCCTATGAAAGCAAAAAAGAACAGGCCTCCACCACTGAGCACAACTGTGGAGAGGTGCAACAGCTCACATCTCTGAACAGGGACATAAGGTTCCTTGTTGAGGCTTTTTTAATGCTACTTCCTTAAAAAAAATAACCCAACAAAACAAAATCATTTTTTTTAGAAAGTACTGTGTGAAGAATGCCTAGCTCAAGAAAAGAATCAAACTTCTCATATTTTGATTTTTGCCACACTTAATGATATATTAGTGCAGGACATGAAATATGATATGAAAGTTTCTCAAGTATTAAAGCATAAAAGACTTAATTCAGAACCACAGCGTCTGAGTCACCAATCCTTGCCTTGTTTCTTTAAAAATCAAAGCTTTGCTGGTGAATGTTCTCACATACAAAGAAATTACCAATAATCAACCAACATGCAGCACCTTTTCATTGCTACAATTATCCAATATATCATTTATTACCAATGAAAAAGAACTCCTTTGGGAAGGAACTACTGAAGAGGGATCTGCCCTTCACAGTGATAACTACAGTAAGCCACCACAGTCTCACACACCAAGCTACTGCAAAGTGCATTTCATCAGCCTTCCAACTGTACTGAAGTACCCTCTGTTACACAGCTGCAGGTTTCTGTAACGTGCTTCCCTACTCCTTAACAATTTCTCCACTCATTTAGAACAGTTTTAGTTGGTGGTGCAGAGATAAACAAAGTGAATGGTCAAGGGAGCAAACTGTTAATGGGTGAGTGAAAGAGAAATTTGACTTTCTGAGCTGTCTAGTTTGCTCCTGGGGAGAGCGATGCAGACTGCTACGCTTTTCAAACTCTGTTGGCAATGTAGACTTAAGCTATGCCCAAGGTGCTTTAAGCATACAGAAAGGCGCCTCTTTTTCAATATTTATATAAATCTAGAGAAAATTAAATAAATAGATTAGGGATTTGTGAGGATACTCTCTGATGAAAAAGTATGAAAGCTTTAAATGTCTTCACTGGTAAATAATATGCTATTACTGCAACAACAAATACAGCTGTGCGGTCAATGAACTATTTTCCAATTACTGTTTCTTGGATGAAAAATGTGTGCTGAGCACCACTGACATTTAGAGATCATGGAATAGATGGATGCACAGGCAAACAGAATTTTGTTTGTAACAGAGGCCTAATGGAACAAAGATCAACTGTCCATGTTGCTCCCAGCATTACAGACAATGTAGAGTATGGCTGGTATGAAATGAAACTCTTATCACAATGTCACTCTTCAGAGCAGGTTAAAAAAGACCATTTATAGAAGTTCCACTCTTCTGTCATCCTGAGTGAAGATCTTATTCTTTACTGTGAGGGTTAGGGTGAGTCCCTGCCACAGGTTGCCCAGAGATGTGGCTGTCCCATCCCTGGAAGTGTCCAAGGCCAGGATGGATGGAGCTCTAGGCAACCTCGTCTGGTGGAAGGTGTCCTTGCCCATGGCAGGGGGTTGGAATGAGCTGAGCTTGAAGATCCCTTCAAGCCAAACTATTCTGTGATTCCATGATCTCTCAACAACCTAATTCTCTAACCAAATGTTAAACACTGAGTACCTGAGGGCATAAATACAGTTATCAGCACTACCCACACCATACAGAAAAGAGACTGGATCAGGGCACTGTGGTCACAAGCCCTGAATCATCCCCATGTTCTAAGCAGCACCAGCAGCAGTGGCAGTACTGGCTTGGTCTCGCACTTTTACACTCTTCAGTTGGGATTCACTTTGCTTGGCTTTAGAAATCAACATCTGAGTTTGTCACAGGAGATCTTTCTGTCCTGCTTCTCAGGAGAGAAACTGGCAACTCCAGGGCATGGCTCATCTGATCCAGGGCCTCAGGACAAGATTAAACACCTCAGTGAAGGGCTCTTCACTGATGGTGATGGGAGCACAAACTGTTTGTTTAAACACTGTTATCCAAGACCAGGTAGATCAACCCCACCCCAAGTGTGTACTATCTTAAGGTGTTACATGTAATAAAGCATTTTAAAATTTAAAGCTTCTAACAAAGCCAGTTCAAGTCTAATACTTATTACAGTATCAGACCCTGATTATTTAAGCACTCTGGAAATTTTCAGAGAATTGGACTTAGTATTTCTGAGTTGGTCTGGATACTGGACTCTTAAGTACTAGAACTCCTTAGGTTATATGTTCCTATATTGCTTTTCTACTCAGTTCCTCATCCCCTCTTGGGTTATCATAGACCTCACTGCTGAGAAAAGACAAAAACAAGAAAAAGAAAAGAAAAATGCCTCCCAAGTTTCTAAAACCAGAAACAACAGCCCTTTCTTCCTTCTCTGCTTAGGGAGAAATGTGAACACTCACCACCTTTTCCCCTCCCTCCCAAAGACAAAATTTTAGGACCTACTATGAAAAGGTCAAAAGGAGGTCTCAACTTTTGTAACAAATACTATTTATTAAAAATTGCTGACTGCTGCATTAGTGCCAACAACTGCATATAATTTCAGTTCAAGCTTCATAAAATTTTAAGGCTCAGATACCAAGCTAAAAATTCCAAGCAGTTATGAAGAGGTGTGTTTAAACAGTAGCCTACATTATTTGCTTAAAGCAAAGAAATAGATTTGAGTAAAATCTGACAACTATTTCCCCCTGAACATAACAGAAAGGGTAAAGACATTTGAAAGATTTCTCCACTTATTTATTTTGTACTGTTCCTTGGCCAGCTTTGGTTCTGCTGACTTTTATACCAGCAATAGCAAAATGAGAACAGCATGTACAGACACAGGGTAAGATGATATATGATGTTAAGGCAAGTGTGAGAGCCTCATCACATCCCAAATCTCCGATGTAAAAGCTTCCCTCATGACTCGTAAAGTGGTGTTCAGTTTTCAATACTGCACTAGAGAACCAAGGAAGAGAAACCAAAACATCAGCAGACAAAAGAGCCAAAAGAGCAACAGACATAACCAGAGGTTTATAAAACATGATCTAGAAAAGGAAGACTGACTGGAAAACCGCAGTTTGTTTGATTTGTTTTTCCTCTGCCTAACAAAAAAAAAAAGAAGATAGACACAACACCCTGCTTTAAAAATTGCAAAGTTAATTGTGAAAAATTCATCTGTTCTTACTGCTACTGAGAGAGGAAGGACTTAAATTTGGGAAGGAAATTTTAGATGTTAGTTGTAAGCTTTAACTAAGGACAACGAAGGACAGGGAAGGACTCCTTATGAGAACAAACATCCACTGGGAAAGATTTAAGAAAAACTGACCCTGTAGAAGGAAGAGCTCAATTGCCTTAAAACCTGCATTTTCAGAATTCTCATCTCACCAGGTCTACTGAGGACACCCCTCCTCAGTTCCAAGGGTTTTTTCGGTGTACTGACTGGTTTGTTTTCCTTCCCTTTAATGTGGAGCTTCTGGTAATCCCTGAACAGCATTAAGCTCTCTTGTCTTTTAATTGATCTTCCTAATCACACTGGATGGATTAAACAAACATGGAAGAAAAACTGCTGCATGTTCAGAGCAGAGGCACAGTCAAAGTAAACCAACCTGTTCCGTGACCTTGGAGAATCAACATCATCACAAAGCTGCCTCGCTTGTGCAGAGAAATCCTCTGCCAGCTTCAGCTACGCCGGCTGAGCAGAGTACTCCTGGAACATACATAGGACTACTCTAAATGTTACTGTAACTTCCTTCCTCTCCTCAGACCCACACGTGGCCCTCCCAAATTCATTTCTGCTGGCAGGAGATGGATTGACTCAATTGGAATGGCAGGTCTGTGAGCTTGGCTCGTGCTGGCTCAGCCGCAGTGTCTGGGGCGAGAGCGCTCAACTCGACAGCAGCTTGTGCTCCAGGCCAGGCACTCCCAACCACTCCAGGGACAACAAGGACCCCCACACTACAGAATCCTCTGGCCATGCTGGGGTCATCTGCCTTTACAAGCTTATGGTGCACTCAACAACAGCATGTTTAAAAAAAAGAGAAGTCATCAATTTCTCTATTTCAAAATGCTTTTTCATTTCCAAGCTCTTGGACAGAATTCTCCATTTTTGGCTTGAAACACTGTTATATCTGTCTCGAGTTTGACCAGGCAAAAGCTCTCTGTAGAGCCCTGCCTGAGTTACCCCCAAGTTAGTAAAATATAGGCCAACTCTGCTGGAAACTGAGCCTTGGAGTTAGTATCAAACCAAAACTGCATGTCCAGTGTAGAACAGTAAGGCCTCAGTCTATTAAACAACATTAGCTCAGCTCATCAACCAAAACCACTCCATGGGCTTGACACTATTTCACATTTCTGCTGTTGCACTAAAGATCACAGAATCAGAGAATGGGTTGGGTTGGAAGGGACCTGAAAGATCAGATCATTCCAACCCTCCAGCCACAGGCAGGAACACCTTCCACTAGACCAGGCTGCTCCAAGCCCAAGTCCAAACCCAACCTAGCCTTGAACACCTCACCTCCAGTAAGGTGCTCTACTTAACGTACGAGGGAGAATGAGGAACATGAAGTGAAGGTGATGATCAGGATCAGAGCAGTCAAAAGAGGGACTGAGCTTGTAGCTGGTAAGACACGAAAAGAAATTCATTCTAATTGACTGGGATCACACTAAGTTTTTTATAGAAAGATTCACTTTAAAAAATCCTCAGTATAAGGCATTGTTAGTAAACAACTCCAACTTCCCAATTGAAACTAGACCAGATGTTCAGAGCTTGCATACCAATATAAAGCTGCCTTTTCCCAGTTTAATAGGGGAGCCCCAGATAAACTCCTCTATTGTACTTTGTCACGTAGATCATGTACCATTATGACTTACTGATATCTGCAGAACACTATTTTTTCTACTCACAGCCAAATCTAATGACCCAAGAGCATGCTCCCCCTGAAGTATGTTCCAGAAATTATAATGACTTGTCTTCAAACACCATGAGTTGGTGTGACTCCTGAGTAAAAACAATACAGGGTATATGAAAAGCAAGTGTTCCCACAGGGGCTCACAGCATCCAACTAGAACTAGAATAATCTAGGGAAGTTACTGCGTAAATCAGTGGTCATTGCTGATCTACAGCCATGA
Organism: Hypocryptadius cinnamomeus; assembly: GCA_013400635.1. Lineage (NCBI taxonomy): Eukaryota > Metazoa > Chordata > Aves > Passeriformes > Zosteropidae > Hypocryptadius > Hypocryptadius cinnamomeus. The sequence goes on from VYZP01026443.1 coordinate 70,672, forward strand.
TATTAAAGTCCACTTTGAAGATTTTTATTTGAGAACTGCTTCTAAGACCAGCAGTTTTATGAGTGATACCCATGTATTCTCCCTACAAAGAAAGGAGGTTGTACTGAGGTGGGTATCAGTCTCTTCTCTCAGGTAACAAATGACAGGATGAGAGGAAATGGCTTCAAATTGCATCGGGGGTGGTTTCACTGGATATTAGGAAAAAAAATTGTTATGAAAAGGGTTGCCAAGCATTGGAACAGGCTGAACAGGGGAGTGGTGAAGTCACCATCTCTATAACTGTTCAAAAAATGTGTGGATATGGCACTTGAGGACATGGTTTAGAGGTGAACAAGATGGTGGTATAAGGTTGATGGCTGGACTTGGTGATCTTAGAGGTCTTTTCCAAATTTAATGATTCAAGGATCCTATCTCAATCACAGCAGAAACATGTCTAGAACAGCATAGTTTATGAAAAATGAATAATTTATTTTTACTAAACTTTTTTGGAAACTCTCTACCACTCATTGGGAAAGAAAAACCCTGCATTAAGATCACAGACAGCAACACCCACCGGAGGCCAAGAGCTTTGATTAACCACAAGCAAACACGGGTTACTGCAGTGTCTGGTGAGGTCACAGGGCAGCCAGCACAGTGCAATTACTTTCAAACACACTCCTGCACAACCAGAGTGCCTGCACTGGCCTCTTCCAGAGGCTGACAAGGTTGTGGAAGCTCAGGCAATAGAGGAGCTGCCAAAGAGCCTGGCTCATTCTCAATACAGCAGAAGCTCCTGGTTATCCTGTCAGTTCTGGACAGTGAAAGTGTGCAAAGGCCTTTGCAATGAGAGCTTTGTCAAAGCTGAATTTTATTTCTAAGCATGCTAAGTTACCAGATTCTGAACAATCTGACAGTGAAGACCCCGATACCTCTCTGCTGTGATCCTCTGATGCCACTACATTCCCCAACAGACCTTATTAAAAGAAGTGTATTCCACAAATGCAAGACATGAGGACAAAATAAAACATGTGACCATAAAAGCAATGCTGCTCAGGATTTTCACCATATTTTAGTTTTGTGAGTAATTTCTCTGTTCCTAGTCCTACAAAATCTCTTATTTTCTATGGGTGCTTTCTGAGTACCAGCACACCTGAAAATGCAAAAGAAACTGCAAACTTCAGCACATAAACTAGAGAGAAATTAAAATACAATCTTCAATAAACTAAAGTGACACACCCTGCAGCAGAGTGTACCTTGTATCCTATAAAACTCCACCTAAGCAAGTTGTTTTTAATCTGAATTAATTCAGAGAACTTGGGCTGCAATTAAAAGCAAACATCAACACTTTGATAAATCATCACCTTGATGTATCTTGGATACTGCAAAGAATAGTTAATTTACTAGATTTTGCATATGTTAATTTACATAGATTTTGCACAGTGTAGGCTTCCAATAGCATTTTTAATTTAGTAATCAACTGAAATGATAATGTTAACTACCACAATTTTAATTAAAGTATTTGTATTCTGCAAGCCAACTTTATTAACTGTCTTCAAAGGAAAAATAAAGATGGCAGGAAGTTTCTGTGTTGTGAACTACAAAGGGAAGCAACTAGCTTATTAAATAGATGCCTTTACTATCTCATTTCATCTTATAATGTTCCCAGTTTAACATATGTTAGTAGGAATACTTTTCTTTATAAATGTATTGTTTGGAAGAGAAGGGAGCAAAAGGTATTTAAGAGAACTGAAGCAGTTACTCAACACAACTGCAAGCATCAGAAAATTTCAACTTCTGAAATCACTTGTTCTGCAGTGTAGCCTAGCCTTGGAGAAATACTCTGGATTTCTAAAGCAACTGGAAAGATCAGAAAACTCCACAAAGCTAAGGTGTACCAGAGCCACATACGGAGGTCACAGGGATTCACTCACATAGACCTGAAACTCCCCATCTGTAATGCAAGAAAGTTCACATACTAATCCTCTAACACTTAACCCACATCAAGTAACACATTCAAGGAGTCCAAAACTCTCAAAACAGAGCAATGAAAAGTATTACTAATACACAGCAGTACACTCCAACATCAGAACTACTGATGAGCTGTGCATTACTGATGATGCCTGGACAGGATACCCAGCCAAACAGAAGCTCTCCACAACGGCTCCACTTTGCCTCCTCAAGTTCATCAATAACAGCACAAATCTGTTTGTGATATCAGCATCCATTTGAGAAAGATGAATGTCATGTCAACATAGGCTGCCACGACTAAACCACTCAGGCAGTGAGAACAGGACAATTAGAGGAAGATGAGTGTGTGTCCACACCATCAATCCAGCCAGGAATCTCAGAGTGACGAAGACACATCCAGAAACAGCTTGGTTTTTTTGCACAGGATCTGCAGGGTGTCAGCAGCCCCATATGGAAGTATTAGACAGTGACTTCCCCATGTGCAGCTGTGCCAAATATCACTACACTCTCATGGTTTTTTCCCCCTAAAAAATCTTCGTGCGCTATAAATGGGAAGAAGCAGCCCCCAAAACTGACCAACATCAGTTGCTGCTGCTGGTAAACTTTGTTTCACCATTTCTACTCTTCTCACAAAGACAGCTAAGAGTACAAGCAAGTGTCTTGGGGTACCGAAAGCTGATCTAATATCCCTGCTTTTCATTAAGCTTGTCTGATACTTCCCATTAAAATATCTATTTCAACTGATATTGCTTTCAGACAATTTTAATTCGAAAAACATTAAAATGAAGGTGGGTTTTGTCATTGCTGAGAATGGGGTAGGGAAAAAAAAAATCTGTGCTTTTTTTATAGCATATTCATTTGTTCATTAAACTGCTGTGCTTTTTATTTATTGTTTAAGAAACAATTCAGCAGGTGAGCTATGCTTAAAAAACCTGTATATCTTCCTTTTAGGAAGGGCCTTTTAGGGTCAAGCCACAGAGCTGCACTAAACTGTATTTTGCATACACTTGGGAGAGATTTTCAGGTCAAATTTAACTTCGCACAGGGTCCACCTGCACTCAACAACAGTGACTTGTGAGAGGCAGCACAGTGCTCACTGCACCTGCAGGCACGGGGCTCTGCCGGACCCACTGGGGTGGTATTTTGGAACACAGCAAAATGGGAGAGCAGGATTATGTGTGGAATTGCACCAAGCCATCAGTCTCATCCAGCAGCACTCTGAGCTCCCAGGGGATGTAGCTACATTAGCCAGTGTCTCATGACTGCAGTGACTGATAACAGACACAGAAGGGGTCAGGTTGGAAGGGACCAGAGTGGCTCATCTGGTCCCGCCTCCCTGCTCAAGCAGGGTCATCCCAGAGCACAGGGCACAGGATTGTGTCCAGACAGTTCTGGAATAACTCCAGAGAGGGAGACTCCACCCCTCTCTGGGCTCTCTGTTCAGTGCTCGGTCACTGCACAGTAAGGAAGTTCTTCCTCCTGTCCAGGTGGAACTCGCTGGGATCAGTTCCTGCCCGTTCCTCTGGTGCCATTGCTGGGCCCTGGAGCAGAGCCTGGGCCCTGCTCTGAGCCCTCCCTGCACACAGGGACACCCAGGGCTGAGGGCCCCTCTCAGCTGTGTCTCCTCTCCAGGCTGAACAGCCCCAGCTCCCTCAGCCTTTCCTCCTCAGGGAGATGCTCCAGACCCCCCATCATCTTTGCCACCCAGCACTGGACCCACTCCAGGAGCTCCATGTCACTCTTGTCCTGAGGAGCTCAGAACCGGACACAGCACCCCAGATGTGCCTCAGCAGGGCTCAGCAGAGGGGCAGGATCACCTTTCTTAGCCTGATGGGACACAGCTAACAGGATTTTGTTAACTGTCTTTCACAGAGTCCCATGCAATGTTGGCAGAAAATAAAACCTTTTCTTTTTTTTTTCATTTTTTTTTGTAAGACCTCTGATTTGTATTTTGCTTCCTGGGTGACTGTCTTATGACTGCAGAGCAATGACAAACACACATCATGAGTTTGATAAATGATAAACTTGACCCTACTTTGCCTTCAGTAAACTTAATACACATTCCACCACCAACTACTCATTCAAATATTGGGAAGAGAAAGACAGAAATCAACAGCACAAGAAAGCCCACACAGAAGTAACCAATTTAGACTGCAGAAACAGTGCACAGGATAAAGACACAGGGCCACACACCAAACAATTAAGAGAAAACAAAATATTCAAGAGCTACTCATTAAGCAAGTACCATCCACCCTGTGCAGTAAATGAGTCTGTGGAAAAACTAGGCTGCAATCATGAAATTAAAGACTGTCTCAAAAAGCATATGCACAGGCAAATTAAGGCTGTTCATGCATTCCCTAACTTGGACTGTTTGACTTTGTAACTTTAATAATGCCCTTCTAATGTCGTTTTGGACCTAAGATATTTAAATTTCAAAAGGATTTGTACACAAATTAGGTGCAGCCCTCTGACTTCTGGCGTGCTGCCCGCCAGGCCCCGCTGCCATGCACGGCCAGGCTGCTGCTGAGCTCCCACAAGGTTTGGGAAAGCAGAGCAAGTGAGAGTCTGGCAGGCAGCGCTGGGCAGGGCAATGGTGCTCTCTGCTGGGTGAGCAGCAGCACGACAGGGGCTCTGGAGTTCATACTAAACCCCTACTAGCGGGCTACACGCAGGTGAACTGCTCCTGGCCCAGAGCTGGGCTAACTACTGCGGGATCTGCACCTGGACAACGCTCTTGACTGACAGACTTCACAAAAAACACACCCACGCTGTATTTTATATGCATGAATCAAGTGAAAATTCAGCCTTTCTGGCCTCTCTAGTTATTTGTGGGGTAGCAGCTGTTTGGGGAAGTTTACTTCTAGCAACAGTAGCTAAGTTGATGTTACACACAGAAAAACTTTTTTTTGCAAAGTTTTCTTTTACCATAGGAAAAAAATAATCTGATTCCTGCAGAATTTAGAGAGACTTTTAGGCTAAAGCAGTATTTTACAAAACATTTATGACTTACTGAAAGTCAGAACAAACATGTTCCGTGGGAAGAAACTGCTTCAGACCAGCTTACTTGTTATCATGAATGTTGTCTATTTTTGATTTTTTGTATGGAGCATTTGGGTGAAAATCTAGAGAGAGGACTGGGCAAGGGAAATCAGTGTCAAAGTGAAATGGGATCACAAACATCCATTGTTCTCTTTTTTGGAGGGAATCTCTGGAACTGGGAAAAAATGCTAGCCTGGCAAGAATTCAAGACTATCTAACTTTTGTGTATGTAACAGTCAGTCAGAAACCAAACATTAAGTTGGAAAGAGAACTTGAGAGGAACTTTGAGACAGAGATGGTTTTTTTAAGCATCTTTCTCTGAGATTTCTCCTCATACTGGCCACAATCAAGTGCAAACTGAGAAAGATCTGATCCACTCACAGCAGATATTAAGGAAACATCAAAAAATCCACATGTAATTAACAGACAGCAGAACCTGACCTTCTCTCCAGTAGAGAATGGAGTAGATGAACTGTGTTACAGCTAACAGTGCAGAGAGAAACTTTGTGTGGGAATACTCTGTGTGGGGATATTGTAAGGAGGAAGATGAGAGAAGGTGGATTTAAGCACCTCAAGAACATCTATAAACTCCCTAGGAAAATTCCTCAACAACCAACCTTTTCAAATGAATCCCTTCAAAAGACCTGACTGAACTCCTACAAAGGAAAAAACCCAAAAAATCACCCAGAAACTCAAAAAAAAGGAGGTGCAAAAGGCAGAAAAAAGTGACACTGACCTCGAGTCTCTTTTCAAGTGACTCTATCCTGTCTTTTTTGCTGGCCAAGTTAGCCCTTGTGTAGCGGCTCTGTCCAGGCAGGTACAACACTTGGCTGTAACATTCTTCCCACACCTGGTTATAAGCTTCACTTGACAGCTCTCCGTGCCCCATTCCTTGCTTTACCACCTCCATCTCTTGTGCCAGTAGATCCTGTGCCTGTTGGAAAGGATGAGAGAAGCTGCAGTTACAATACAGAGGATAAAAGGAAATTTCTCGTCTTTTCAAACCTTCAGTGTGCAATTCATGGGGGCAGCTTTTCTTTTCATACTCAAAGCTCGCCATCAGGTTAAGCTAACTATGAAATCAAACACAGATGCTGTGGATTACAAATGAAACCTAGGCTAGAAGGCTCCTCACAGCACAACTATCCCTCATTTTATATAATTTGGCCAAACCTGACATCACTCTGGTGTGGCTAATGAAAGCTGTGGCACAGCGAGATACTTCATCTTGCTGCACGAGAACAGAGATAAAAGCAGGGACCTTGAGAGGAGGGAGAACTGTACAGACAGAAGCAGCTGTCCTATGAAACAAAAATCACTTTTCATTTCCTTTTGCTTGCCCTTCTCCACACAACTTGGAAAGTCAAGTCTAAACATTCCCCGGTGAGCTGTGTAAGCTCTGCTGCAGGAAACACAACTCTGACTGTAACTAACACGTTCTGTGGTGAGATATGAGCACTCTGCTGCTTCCAGTTTAGTTTACAAAGTTTACAGTGAACTGAAAAGATTCCTGTTGGTCTCACAACTCTTAATATTTCTGACAAAGAGCATGGCCCATAAAACTACACAGGCACCCAGGTCCTTCTGATTTTATTAATAACTAAAAGACTAAAACATCTTTGCCAATCTAGACTTCACTGGTTATAAGAGCATGTCCATGTCCTCTCTTTCAAAAGCATTTACAGGTGCAGCACAAACTTCCCTATCAGCAGTAGGTATCTTACTGCAAGCAGATGTTATGTTTTGTAACTGCACACTGACCAGGTAGAATTCAGGTATCACCAGATTAGATGATTCCACAGATATTGGGGAAAAAAAATTAATTACTTGTTCTTGATGGTCAAGACAGATAAAATAGGAGTAACACAACCACACCTGACAAAGCTAAATGCTATAAATTTCAATTAGCCAAGATTAGTACACTGTGAGGAACTACTTGAGGGTATTTACTTGTGGCACCAGAAGTGTTTCCCAGCTCCAGGAGCTCAACACACCCTGCCCAGCACCACTGCTAATCCTTCCCAAAAGAGAACTGCACATCGGGAAAAGAAAGGAGTATTTTATGAAAGGGTTTTAGGATGAAGGTGTTCTAAAAACAAATGAAGTAAAACAAAATAAACAAGCCCCAGATGAGACCACAGAGATAGGAAAAATTTCTGGTTTGAACTGGATTTTAGACAAGAGGGAATATTGTGCTGAATGTCAGGGACCAAGCAGGAGCAGGGATGCAAAAAAACTTCTGCCCATCAGTTAGGAGACAAAACTTCCAGGGACTTTGAAGGAGTTTCCAGACAAAAACTACTGGACCGTGTAATAGTCTCTAAGGGAAGTGATAGCAAACCTGATTCTTGCTGCACTTCAAAACAACCAGAGAAAGCACTTGGAGCACATTCCTCAGGGAACAATCTGACACTGGCAGGGCAGTGAAATTCATGATCTAACTGTATTTTCCATTTTTAACGTCTCCTGGTAAGAGATCTTGAAGTATAATTTTTCATTTCACAGCAAATTGGAAGTACATACTGTTCAGTGTTTCTCCTTTTAGGCTCTACAGTCATTGGTCAGATATGGTCAAGGACATGAATTTAAAATCTGCTTGTGTATCATTAGAGTCACCTTAAAGGAATAAGGGATTTAGGTGCAGAGATACAACAGGTATCGTCAGAGGACAAGTCTAAAGAGACAGACAACTTAGTGGCACGTGATTTTGTTCTTTTCACTCATTTTTATTCCTGTAGGCATTTGGTCAAAGGTTATTGGCACAGCTTCACAGGTGAAGCTCTTTGAAAGAGCTAAACCACAGAATTGCCTATCTGTCACTTGGCAGCAAAGGCCAACATCTGTAGCTGTTTAAATAAATGAACACCCTGAACTGGAACCCTGGTCCAGAGCTGCTGTTTAACTTGGGATTACAATGCAAAACAGGACACAGTGCCCAGGCCGCCCACTCACTGCAGCCAGCCATGGCCCAATCTGCCTGTTCAGCACTTCTGGACCAGGTATGGCTGCAAGATCAGCTGCCACAGCCCAGCAGGCTCTGCACCAGCACAGCTTGCTTGGATTGAGCTTGACAAACATAATTAAGCAACTTGATTTGCTGCTCCAAGGTACAAACTGACTACTATTGTCCTATTCAGTCTGCACTGTTTTGAAGAAATTGCTTTGTAATTCTGGATTAATAAAATTCAGAGGCAGCAGAAGGTGGGTATCACACCTGGTTATTGCCTCAATGATTTAACAGAAATTTACAGAAATGGCAAAGTAGAATTTGGTAGCTGTTGGGGTATTATTGCTCTTATCCTTATTTAAAATGATAAGCAACCACAACACATTCAAATTTGGATCTCAGTGACAATGTCTATGGACAAATACAGCACCCTCATCATTCTGCTGAAAACCCAGATTAACATCAGCTCAAAGGAGAATGTGCACTTGAATCATCCTTACTTATTAACCAATCCTTACTTAATGCTTGGCAGTGCTGGGTTAATGATCAAACCTGACTATCTTAGAGGTCTTTTCCAACGCCAACAACTCTTATGATTACAGCCCTTCATACAACCCTCTGGAGACCTCCCAAATGAATTCTGTGCAGGCTTTTTCCCCATTACAAAACTATGCCCTAAGGAGACTTTAGGTCTCCTTAGGCCACACAATTCTCACCTTCTTGAGATCCTCTTTGGAGAACTTCTCATAAGGATTTTGTTCCAAGTAAGCCATGTGCTCTGCATTGTTGCTTCCAAATCCTGGGCCTTTGCCTTTCTTACCAGTAAACTGTTCTCCAAATGGATGGTGTAAAAGATCAAAATGAAGCATGGTAATCATCTCTTTCTTTATGAGTTCTTCACTTTTCTGCAAGTCTGTTAGGGGTGGTTCCACATTTAAGGGTCTCAGTATTGTTTCATTAACCTGTCCAGAAATAGAAAAAGTTTGTAAATATAACATACACCAAAAATATTAAATACTAAAGTATGAATTTTATATATCAGCTAAACCCCACAGTGGAGGTGCCAAAACCTTTGTGACACATGCAGCAATCTCAGCATCTGTGCAGACAAAATACCACATGACAACTCTGCTGGGGAAGTTTCCTGAAAATCAGCATAGTCAAAGATTTCACTCTCTCATTATTTCTTTTGACTGTATTTCCTCCTATAATGGTTAAAGCTTTTATTTTTAATTTTTGTTCCTTAACAGTGAATTTTGTTTCCACTTACTTCTGAGGGCCGTGGTAGATTCTTCTGCACAGCTTTGTGCATTCTCTTCAGCTCCTTGGCACGCTCTGCTTCTCGGAGAGCCTAAACAAACAAGCCAAGTGTTACTCCAGCCACTGTAACTCAATCAGATGCTGCCTAGGAATGCATGTGATATAAAAACTAATTGATTATTGCAGTAAAGATTCCTTTCAGTACACAGACTTCATTTTACTAAGCCAGAGCTAAACAATGTGATGACAATGTAATTCACTGCCTCTAAAGTGAATGGGAAGAGTACAGCAAATTAACTCCAAGAGAAAAGAGATCTTCAAAAGTCATTTCCAGGCATCAAATTCTCCTTCAATCTCAACTGCAGCAAGATTTCGTTCCTTACACATTTCTCTATGTGTGACAGCTGCTCTAATTCTTCAGACATTAAATCTACCAAGAAAAGGAAGACTCTTAAATTAGCTGCCGTGACTCTGTTTCTCATCTTCAATGACTTAAAGTACATATTTCACTAAAACAATACTTGTTAAAGTGGAAAAACATGAGAGAGCTCTCTTTACAATACACTTTCAAGCAATAAATAACATGAAAAGCCAGTGTTGTCAGGAACTTCAGGAACAATGACCAACATCTTCCATGTTCTAATCCCAGCATGTCAAATCACATCTTCACTTGAAGGCAGGATGCTGTTCTCTTGTGTGATGGTACAACCCAGATTCTTTCCTCTGTTCTACCCACATACATTACTTGTATTTATGCAGACTTTTTATTAGGGTATGTATGCACAAGACATACAAATACACATATAAAACATGTTCCTCTCCAAATAGGACACACGAGGAATCAAATTCTGGGAAATGCTTATCCCATTTAAAGATCAAAGCATAGCATTTTTTAAAATATTTTGTTCACTTGTCAAGGCACAGCCATTGTTAAAAAGTTCTCTGGACTCAAAAATCCCATTTATTTTTATTAAAAATGTATATTTATATAAGGTATATAATGGAAAGAGATTTGCAACACAAAATTTAGGCTTAGCAATAAAGAGAAAAGGAACTGTTTTTAGAAAGATTTAAAGTGTCTCTGGTTACTGGCCAGTACAGCCATTTAACTGGCAGAATTTAGGCTTGTACCTTATCCAGCCTTCCTTGATTCTAAACCAAAACAAAACAACAGGGACTCATTCACAACTTGGCTGTCTGGGTAATCCTCTGGTAGTGGCCAAGGGTGCCAATTCCCTGCATGGCAGATTTTTATCTGTGTGCTACCAGCTTGCCTGAGTTTGTATACACCTGTCTAACCTTGCACAAACAGCAACTTTTAACCTTGAGAAAATAACCTGAAACTGAAAAAAAAAGCACAGTTCTTATGCGCTTAAAATCAAGCAAGTGCCACTGTAGAAAAAAAGCTTTTAATTAAATTTTTATTTTCTGGGGGACAAACACCGCAGGTAGGACACAGGCACTCTTAGGGTCTTCATGCTAGAAAACGATGTGATACATAACATTAAGAAATTTAGAAAATAATTTAGAGAGAAAACTGATTTGGCCTCTGTGTGTATACTCTGATAGCAGCAAAGAAAACAGCTAAATTTTTCTTTGCTATCCTGTAAAAGAAGCTGTACCTCTTCCATTGAACAGGTGTGAAACGATGGGAACCATACAAGGAACACACTTGATTTGACACAAAAAGCACCATCCACATGTCACACACTGACCTGCTTGCGGGCTTCTATATCAGCAGCATCTTCTACAAAGGTTTCATCTACTTCATGTTCTTCAAGTTCCTTTTCTGCATTTTCAGGCAGAACAATCTCAAAGTCATTCTTTGGAGCAGGGAGGGCCATGAGCCCCAGGCGCAGGTGCTCCCGAGACTCCCTCTCCTGTGGGAAGAGCAGGGAGATGTGATGCTTCTGGATTCATACCCTGAATGCAGTGCAATACCCTGAATGCAACACAATCAGACTCCATTCATCTGCATTAACAGACAGGAACAACACACTAATTATCCCCTGGCCACCTCAGTCTGCTGCAAAGCCAGATCTGGAAACCAGTGGAGCCCACCAGGGATTTGAAGCCTCAGTTTCCCTTCTAGCAGTAAAAAGTCCTTTTACTATAAAAAGGCTAAGAGAGAACCAAAGTATAACTACATCAAATAAACCTTCTCCTTCAAGCTAAGAGGAGCTCTGGAATTTTGAATTTGAAGAGTTATTTTTGTGAGAACATGGCAAACACTTGGAGTGGATATCTTAGCTAGGCCAAAAAGAAAACTGTTGATAGCTCAAGTGGGAGATATTCAAAGCCACAGTCGAGGCTGCAGAATCAGCCACATAAAAGGAGTTCCCAAGGTGCTACCTATTAGGTATATGGCCTTTTATACCATGTCTAATTGGCAGGGCCCATCTGGCTGAATCTCCAAGAATGGAAACATCTGTTGCCAAAGGTAATGAAAGAGTCTGGATGGGACTCAGATTTCTGAACATCTCAAACCCCAGTGCTCCTAATGGCAAAAATTAAACTCCTTTAGCTCAGTGTTGTCAACACGGCAGACTGATGAAAAGGTCCTGTAGGTAAATCAGGAAGTCAAGATGATGAGGAATTTGAAGATTGTGTAGGATTGCAAGAAAAATGAATCTTTGCTCAAGATGCATTTCCTGCTCAGCTTCAAACATAGAAATAGGATGGAAACTTAACTATGTCTTCTCCAAAAAACAGTTTTAGTGTGTTTACTGAGCACACTGAAAGCCATTGTAAGTGGCAAGACTTCTGTTCTTTTAAATAAAGATTGTATTTTATTATGTGATGAGGACAGACCCGTAGACAGGTGGAAGAATTAACATTTATTATAAAATAAAATTATTTTCAGCAGATGAGAACTAAAAACCTGAAAATTAATAGAGCACAGATTTCCACTTCTTAAGTACTACTTACCATTTGTTTTGCATAGGATGGGTCACTGTAATCTGCCATTCCCTCTTCTGGGTTGATGTTCAGTTTATCCCGCAGGGGAGTTCTTCCAGGAGTTGTGCCAAGTGCAGGTTTGGGAGTCAGTCCTCCTCGAGGAGTTAAACTCTCTGTCCCCTGAGAGGGTGTTCTAGTGAAGTGCAATTAGTCATTAGTTTTTTACTAAAGAACTCTACTTACAGAAGTCTGAATGTTGGGAAAAGTTACATAAACACGGTCTATACATTCAATCTAGAGTTTTTTCTTGGGAGGCAGTGGAACTGTAAAGTGCAATTACAAGAATACTAAAAAGAAATTGTTTAAGCCTGTCAAGGTGCAACCAAGGTCCTGTCAAGCTGAAATCTAGGCACACTGTCATTTTAAGAGAAGCTTCAGGAACTCCACCAACACAAACTCCCACTGCTGCTTTTGAGAGAAGAGCTTATCCAGTCACCAGGCATTATCCTAAGATACAGTAGTCAGGGTTGAATTGCAAGCTCTGATTTCCCCACCACCTGGGCAAGTCATTTGCTCTGAAATCATCTGGTCCAACCGCTGTCCCACGCTGCAATTGAATGGATCATCCTAAAATGCCTCTTCGCTTTCACTGACTATTGAAGAAGTAATTACATTACAATAATTACTTCTAAGCATCTACGGTTAGGCAACATGGATTAAGTCTTAAATTTTGTTGGCCACAATAGCTTCTCTAGGAAGGAATATTTTTCTCTATCCCAATGACCTACTACATGAATGACGGGCTACTTCATGGATTGATTAATTTTTCTCTCTGCTGAAGGACTTGGATTTTCCCATTGACAGAGCATTTCTGCAGGCAAGCCAAGTTGACACACAGGTAACATATTTACATGTGCAAATCTGAACTTCAGAAGCTAAAAAACACCACAAAAAATCCAAAATAACAAAATTAGAGCATCTCTATCTTTTAAAATACAAAATAATGCCAATCAACAGCCAGATCATTCCAGGTCAAATTCTACATTCATTTTGCACCACACTGACACTAACATATCTTCAAAAAAAGCACTCATTGCTGGAACTGCTCTTTTAATTAAAAGGTCAGGGCTTTTGCACACAGCTTCTGAACAAAATAAAGCTGCTTTGGAAAAGCTACCATAAAGGTCCTTTTTATTTCATTCTCCACTTTTCCTACTAACATGATACAAGTAAAATTAGAACCTAAGTGGAAAAACCTGACACACAAAATGTACCAATTGTAACATGTTTTAGCTGTATGGTATTTGACATTTGTGGGATATATATTTGTTCACTGTAAGAGTTAAACCAGCAATTCTGTACTATTTAGATTGGCAATATAAGAAATATTTTATTTTGGATATATATGGCTTATAAAATATTTACTCCAGCTTTTCAAAAATTCAGTGTGGGTTTGGCTGAGGGACCTCCCACATCTCTGACTCCAAGGTAATACTTTGGAAAGGCCAGGACCCACATACAGAATGACACTCCAGCTTACTATTTATACTCCTGCATTACTCCAGAATAATTTATACTGCTCCAGACCACAGAAGGCCACATTTTGGATCAAAACTCCAGTGAGCTGTATGAACACAGATGAAGAGGACATGGCTGAGCTTTCTAAAGACACAGAGAAGGAGAAACTTGTACAAGAGCTTGAAATACAAGTGAGTTTCTTTTGAAGCTCTAATCGTGAGAGTATTTTACTCATCAAAATCTGCTCTGTTCACCCACCTCCAAACAAACACAAGCCCACCCAGGCACCCATCAGAAAAGGTTTTACTTGTTTACCTGAAAGGTGTGGAAAGCACAGTATTTGGAGTCTGAACAACCTGTTTCTGTGGTGTTACCCCTGAAAAGTCACTTTCATGCAAGGGAGTATTAAGACCTCCTTTCAGGGGAGTATCCACATTTGTGAGAGCCATCAGATTCTGGGCCTCCTGTGTAACAGACAACACAAGCAGTGCTTCACCAAGACATTCACAGTCATGTTTAACAGATTCAGTAGCAGAACAGCTATTGCAGCAGAACAGCAAGAACAGCTGAAGAGTTATTTGCATATCAGTTTGTGGAAAATGTTTAAAATTTTTTAGCTTTAACACCATACACTGGTATTTATAAACCCTACTGTTCCACTGAGAGGCATTTGAACTTCATTTCCAGTAAAATATGTTAGAAACTGGATTTGCAAAACTGAGTGTGTTACTTATTGTTTCAGCTTCCTTCAGTATGCCAGACTCCATAAATCTCCAAGATTTGTTAGTGACTGAACACTCAAGTAATCCTAAGAATCCTGATTTTAAAAGAGAAGAGCACACTTGAACTCTGAAACCTGAATTCAATCAACTTTTATCCAAACTGCACTTCAAAGACAATGTTCCAAAAAAGATGGTCACTATTCAGATTTTTGGTCCATGACTCAACTGAGGCTTTTATGAATAGCCCCCTTCTTTATTCCATTTTTCTTTATTACAGTGAAGAATTAAGTCTTTCTGAAAATGAGCTAATTATACTACTGCAAATAGCAAATATATTCCCAGGATACCACTAATCCACCTACATATATGTATAATGATGTGACATTTATCATAAACTCCATTTGAAGGTGAGCCTGACCATTCCTGCAAACATTGTACAGACTTAAGTTATGATCTGCAGAGCCAGGAACTTTCTCTTTTCTCCTATCATGGATCTGCTGAAATACAGCTCATTGTCAACTCGGGGTTTTTTGGGTTTTTTGTTTTGGAGTGGGACTTCTGGAGTCTTGTTTTGTCCTACACACTAGCTGCACTGATTTAATTTATCTATTTCCACACACTCAACAAAATGTTACTCAACCAGTTTTTGAAAAATCCAGGCAATCAGAGGTTGCAAGGGCAGGTTTTGGCTAACCTAAGTTTTAAGCCAGTAAAGTGCTATGAAAATGTTCTTGCATTGTTGCAGTTAATTACTACTTGTTATTTGAAATAAAAGTTGGACAACATAAAATACACTATTTTAAGGAGATGAACTCATACATCTTCAGCATTGAGAGACACACAAGAAAGGGAAAATTATGCAAGACTCCAGGAGAATGGTTAAAAGCTTCACACAATATATGACTAAAAGAAAAATAATCAGAATGTTTTGAAACACAGTGACAATTGATCAAATACAAGCAGATCTGCTTCTATGCCCTTCAGTGTGTCCTGAAGATTGGGATTGCTTCAAATCCCAATATTGTATATAATCTAAGGAGTGTTTCTCTGGCACTTACACCTTCTACTCAGTTGACTCCTGCTCCAAAACTTAAAACCCATCCTGTACACTTATACTCTACCTGCAGGATCCTGTCCTGGGCTGCTGGAGTTTTGGGAGTCCTCAGAGCTATGCTGTTGTTGGTTACATTATATTCAGAGAGAAGAGTGCTGGAAGCTGAGTTTGTGATTCCAGATTCCTCAGCAGTCTGCCGTGCAATCTCACTTGCTTGGCCAACTTTTACAACTTCTTCAAGTTCTGTATCAGATATCTTTGAAAAAGAAAATCCCAAGGCACAGTAAGATACAACATAACTATGAGATCCATTCAACAAAACCAAAAGCACTGTTTGGTACTGGCCTTACAAGTTGTTTATCATCAGTAAAACACCTCACCTGAGGAGCTGGAAGCACCAGTTTACTCCTTTTCTTGGTGAATTCTGACACTCCACTGGTCTGCAGAATAGCTGAGGGCAGGTCTGACTCTTTTTTCCGTTTCATGTGTTGCTTGTCCTTTTTGCGCTCTCTTCCCTCCCTCTCACTGTTATTATGGAAAACAGAATCATTTCAGAACACACAGAGCAGCTACAAAGCAAAGCAAACAAGCCAAGAGCAAAAAGACTGTACCCTTTTCAAACACTGGATATGCTGAAATAAAACCCTGCAGGAAGAGTGGAGCACCTTGTGGGTGATTAGATGTGATCTGCAGATCTTGCAGCAGAACCTACCACAGGGCAGTGTAATGCTTTTAAATCATGGAATTAGCCAACAGATTTAGCTTTTTGGCTGAATAAATACAATCAACAGGGTCACTGGATCAATAAAAAAATGTCAGGCCAAGAATTTAGATAGCAAAAATAAGGGAATGTGAAGAGTCCCTTTTTCTCCAGCAGCTGCTAAAGGAAGGTGAACCTTTTCTTTTGTGGAAAGTGGGATCCAATTCCTCTACAGTCTTTAATAAAAATGGTATTTCCTTCAAACAGCAATGGAGGCAGTCAGTGAAACCATAACCTTCAGTCTGAAGCTCCTGTCTGACCCTCTGGACAAAAAGCCATGCAGAAAAATCAGTTAGTAACACCACATGAGTTAATAACCCAAATTGTACATGGCACCGGACTCCCTCAGTAAAAAGCAGTTTTGGCAGTAGTGGGAAATGCAACTGTACAATTAAATATGTACCCAAGAGTGGCATTTAACTCCTCAACTACACTTTTGGGGATTTTTGGGGGGGATGGGGAGAAAGTAAGCATTTAAGGACATCAACTTAAGAACAACTTCATCAGAAGTAATACTACAAATCTACTCCTATAAACAATCATAATAAGATTATTATTTAAAGGACACTAAATACATAAGCAAATAAATTGCTAAAAAAAACAATCTCAAAAAAATAACATTTCAACTTAAAGAGCAAGAACATGTGTGAGAAACATTATTCTGATAAAAGATGAACTAGAGGAAAGAAAAAAGGTGATCAGAGACAATAGGTGATCTAGACCTTCTGGAAAGACAAACCACAGAAAACTAAAAAGGCAGAGGCCACCTGCACTTGTATTTGTCCCATGGAAAATACGTTTCCCACCAACATTATATTTCTAGGACTTAACACACAGACATATGGGTTGCTTTTTTTTCAAATACTCTGTTCCCTCCTTATTACAACACACACTCACGATCTTAATTCTCCATCCAGGTCTTGCTGACGCAGTCTCCTGAAATCTGCATCCAGGGACTGATAATTTTCTTCTGATGTATCATAAAAACCAGGGGCAGGCTTCTTTTCAAATGGAATTTCTGCATTGTAATCCACACCTCTCTTCTTTTTTCTTTTCTTCTGGATCTCAATTCCTGCAGCGCGAAGTTCTCGTCTTTTCTGGAGAGCAGCAAGACGTCTAAAGAAACAGTAACACCACATGATTTAAAGTGTAGAGTAAAGAAAAGAAGTCCCAGGATATGAAACCAAATGTAAGTTTACCGAGCTTCTTCCAGCTGCTTCTCCCTGGCTTTCCTCTTGGCTTTCTTTCCCTGGGTATTCGCCAGACGTGCTCGAGCCTCAGACAGCATTTCAAGCTCATCTACAATAGTACAGATAAATACAGCAGTGAATCTGCACTTAAAAAGATGAGAGTCAGGAAAAAGATGACATTAGGATCAGAAAACCATCTTTAAAAGCTGAATCAATCAATCACAGGCATACTGTGGCATCACTAATCTCCAAGTTATCCAAATGTATTTACTGAATCACTGGCCAGGTGAAATGAAGACTTTTAGAAAAAAAGCCTAGTGTTGAAAATAGTATCAATAAGTATCAACACCAAATCAAAATATTTACATAGAGGCCAACTGACCACATTAATGAAAGTAAAACTTCATTTTCATCTTTATCTGAGAGCATTATCTTGAGAACTTGTAAATTGCATTTACTTCCAGAGCTGAGAGTGCTGTTTTTGTGACCCTGTGACTGTTCGAAACCACCAATGGTCTATTCATGGAATTTTAACAATGTTCATTTTTCAGTTTACAACATTGCTTTGTGCAAGGAAAAAAAAAAAAAGGAAGTCAGGCAATCTTTCTGTGCTTGGATTCAGCATGGATTCATCTGAGAGGTGTGAACTAATGGAAAAGAATGAAGATACAGAATGCAAACTAGCAGAGCACTTGTCGAAGTAAAGAACAGCCAGTCACGGTAACAGATGAAGGTGACAGATAAGGAGGCAAAAAACACACCAAGAAAAGAAAAACTGGAAAAGTATAACTGACTGGCCAGATACAGAAATAAGACAAAATTTGCAAGTAAATTAATGACCAGGCTGTGGTGGGAAAAAAAAGAAGAAAGCCAAGGTACACTGGCTGTGTAAACAGAAAATTCAAGCAGATCAGATTTCTGTCAAAAATAGTAAACACACTCCTAACTCACCTTCATCCATGTCAATGGGATCTGGCCTGGCAGGTTTGGTTTCTGGATTTGGATCGATTTCTCCAGGTTTCAGTTTCCGAGGATCATCAGCAGTTTCTTCCTCGTTGTCTCTCTGAGCAGCTTTGTCCCTAAAAGCACATTGTAGGTGTTTGTTTTCCAGCTCTTTGTTTTCCCCCAGCCTCATAATAACCACCCCTTAAATGTCTCCAAAGACTGATTATAAAGCAGTAACCTTGTGCTCTGTACAATACAGTAAATCTGTTATACAATTCACAAACGTGGTACAGTTCCATAATCTTAAACAAGACAAGAGAAAGAAACCAACACAGTATTACATTACAACAATAAAATATTATATAAAATACAATACTAATACAGCTAGTAAAGAAATCCCCTCAGGTAATCTTTAATAATAAAAACAAGAATTCCAGCAGTGTGACAAAATTAAAAAATCAGGTTTTATATTATGTTTTTTCTGCTCAACCAATTGCACCAGAATTAAGAATGCTCACAAGGGAAAACAGCACTTTCTTTCTTTTCTCGTGGCCAAAAGAAACTTTTTGTAGCAGAGATGGTATCTGCACATTCAGCCATTTCAACATGTGTTTTATGTCTCTTTTCTTTCTCACATAGCCACTCCTGCTGATCAGCCAGTCAAAAAATGCCCAAACAGCCTAATAAAAGCAGAAATCTTGGTGATCCCTTAGCCAGAATGACCAGGAGCAGGAAGAAATACACTCATCTCTATCCAAGCTGCTCTCCAGATTCCAGGAGCTTCTTTCAAGCTAGATACAAGTGACTGAAAACAAAAAGATTTGCTTACAAAAGGACTCAGTCAACTTGAAACCACCCTAATTTGCCATGGAAGAAGGGAATGACACACTGCTACAACTCCACAGATATTTTGGGTATTCTTGGCTAGATTTTCCTCTAGGCAAGCAGAAACTCACAGCAGAAATTCATAGTGTTCCAAGCACTGTGCAGCAGTTCTCCCAATGATGGGGGCAATGGTTCTCCACTGGGTTGGCATCAGCTTGGCCAGGTGCAACAGCTTCTCCTCCTCCTCCCGAGACCACTCCGTCTTTTTGATGCTCGGGTCCAGCCATTCGTACCTGTAGTAAGGGAAAAAAATTAAGGATGACAGATCCAAGTTATCCATTGATTTGTCTTCAAGAGTGTTTTCATGACATATCTATTTGAGCTTTAAAATGTATTATTTATCCAGCACTTTTCATATAGATACTGCCTCTTCTTCCTTTTCCCATCTCTATTCTGGCAAAGTAAAGAGTCACAGAATTAATCCTGAAAAAGAAAAGTAAAAATTGCAACTATCAAAGATAGAGAAATGGTAGAATTGTTTGGTCTGGAGCCTTCAACAATTATCTTACTAATCCTCAACTGTGCCAGTACTGTTACCTCTACAAGAAGTATTCTATTAAATATGTGTAGTTCAGTACCTGAAAAAGTAAGTCTGATTCTCAAATACATTTATGCTGCATCAGTATTTGCATCAGTTTAAAGCTCCTATTTTTCAAGAAGTACTAAATTTCACAGTGCAATTTCTTAACATTTACTCTCAAGCCAAACTCCTATTACATAAAATTAGAAAATTATATGTAAGAGAGATTAGTGTCTTACAATTTTACTTCCTTGGCAATGTCCACTGATTAAAACATGTTTAAATAAAGGGAAAAACTAATGTTCATAATTTCAAGTGATCCTGCATTTGCTAACACTGCAGTCACTGGCAAACAGAACATCTGGCTACTTTTTTTCAGCTACTTTCAAGCAATAAGGATTTGAACTTTCCATGATAAAATCAAACAGTGTTAAAACTGTTGTTGGTCTGTGGACATAAGTCAGTCTGTGGTAACATTTTTTCCTAAATTTCCACTAATTATGGAGGTCATATTCCCAGGCACAGCACCTCTCACTTACCATCTGGCTTTGCACTGCTTTGCTGATTTCCTGTGCAATAATGAGGCAATTCGAGACCACTGGTTTTTGCCATATTTCATAACAGCTGCTTTCAGAATTTCATCCTTGAAAAAAACATAAATAAATACCCTTATGGACTGCAAAACAGAGAGTCTGAGCTCAAGCAAAGAAGAACATGGTAAATTTCATGGGCTGTCCCAGAGGAAACAGCGTAACACAGTATAACACTGCTACTTCTGTTCCATTTTATTCTCAAAAAAATGAGGATTTGTATTTCAAAGGTCAATGAAATCCATAAAGACTATATGAAATAGAAACATGATTATTGTACCAAACTTCATATAGCCAACAGAACTTCCCAAATGATTATTTTCAATGCTCTCTAATTCACTAGTGTTTAAAGACTCTGTCTTCCCTGAAGGACAGCAACAGAGGTAAGGAAGTGTTTGTCTGGTAACAACATCACAATTAGAAAAAAAGTAAAATTGGCAGATATCCCTGGCTGCCTTGTTTTAAATAATACTATAAAATTATCTATTTTTCACACTTTAATCCAACTGGAATAAAACTGTAATAGATTCATCTTGGGAGCCAGGTTGTTCACATACAATGAAGTGTGCACTGAGTTTGATCAAAAGCCAGAAGTGCTACCAACTGTCTGTCAATTCATCCATCAATCCCTGTCTCCCTTTGTCAATTAATGGGTTCATTATTTCTGGTTTATTCAGAGAAGTGGTATTTTAAATGCATTAAAGCTATTCTTACAGCCCTGTCAACCACACATGTCCCTGTCCTGTACCGAGTGAGTGTTCAGTGAGTCTGACACTGTCTCCACTGACACCTCCCAGAGAACAACAGCTTCAACCGTGAACTTACGATCAGCCCTTGAGCTGCTACAGGCAACAATTCATGTGATTACTGTTCTGAAATAAATAATAAATACTCCCCTGTGTGTTTTTTTTTAAACTTCCTTGGTGCTCTATGGCACACAGGAACTGTACTGGTGACATGAACAGGCTTCTTTTTGTGTGTAATGGGTCATTTTATGAATGACCTGGTATCACCTGGTTCCACTTTTTCTGTCTTTAATGCTGTACATATAATCAAAATGTAAAAAAAAAACAAACCAAAAACCAACACCTCTTTTACCTCTGGTACACAAAGCCTGGTGAACTAGGGATCTATCTGGTCACTGGAACAGGCTCCTCAGGGCAGTGGCCACAGCCCTAAGCCTGCCAGAGTTCAAGCAGCATTTGGACAATGCTCTCAGGCACAGGGTGGGATTTTTGGGGGTGTTCTGTCCAGGAGCTGGACTTGATGGACCATGTGGGTCACCTCCCACCCAGGATATTCTGTGATTCCATTTAATGCACTGCTCTTTCTCTTCAACTGACACCAAAATTTATCAAGTATGGAAGAATGGGGTGAAGACAATGTGAGTTTTCCTGTCCTCTGCTGACCCCAAAGTTAGCTGCTTCCTGGCACACACCACTGATATAGCACAAATGCTTAAAAGCATACAGAGCACATTTTATCTTCTATTACTTCTCCCTCACTGTTTCCTGGAACCACGTACATGCCTGGTGTTCTCAGCATGCAGTAACAGAGCTCTGTATTTTACAGTGCCAGGTACATCCTTTTGCTTTGAACATGCCTCTAATAAAACTGATATCCTTGATTTCTCACGTTATTTATTGCTTTTTCATGACCACTTGTGGTTCTGAAAGCTTGTGCCAGCAAAATTGGAGGGGGATTGTTCTTTTTTGGAACAGTAATTTTTGTGTACAGGATTCTTGGGGCTGCAAATGAAGAGTCCACACACATTGACAAGAAACAGACTGAAGTTGCACCAGGAGGTTAGATTAGTTATTAGGATTTTTTTTTTCCCATGGAAAGGGTTGTAAAGCATTGGAACAGGCTGCTCAGGATGGTACTGGAGTCACCATTCCTGGAAGTGATAAAAACCCCATGTGGATGTGGCACTTAAGGACAGGTTAAATGGTGAACATGGTGGCGGTGCTGTGTTGATGGCTGGACACTTGGTGATCTTAAGTATTTTCTAATCCTAAAAATTGTATGACTCTGCCTTTGTCATTTCCACATTTGGAAATATCTTTAAGGGCAAGAGATTCCTGCTGCCTCATTCCCCATGAGCTTAAGAAACCTGCATATGCAGTACAGGTCACACTCCAGCCTGCGAGAAGGACATGTCCAAGCACAGCACAGCCCATGCTTCCACTCCAGTGGCAGTGTGAACAGTTTCTCTGGGGCAGAAGGACAGAACACACACATGGCTGAGCTTCCCAATCTGCAGCCCGAGGGGAAAACAACACCAATGTGACCTTGTGACCTCTGCCCACTGAGGCAGCAGGAAGAAGGAAGGCACAGGTTACTGGGGAATGCAACCCAACACAGAGCCAAGGAATCACAGAACCAGTTGGGTTGGAAAAGGCCTCTCAGGTCACTGAGTTTAATCTACATCTGATCACCACCATGTCAATGAGACCATGGCA
Organism: Hypocryptadius cinnamomeus; assembly: GCA_013400635.1. NCBI lineage: Eukaryota > Metazoa > Chordata > Aves > Passeriformes > Zosteropidae > Hypocryptadius > Hypocryptadius cinnamomeus. The sequence goes on from VYZP01026443.1 coordinate 93,409, forward strand.
CTCAGTGCCACATCCAGTCTTTCCTTAAACACCTTCAGAGACGGCAACTCCATCACCTCCCTGGGCAGCCCATTCCAATACTTAATCAACCTTTCCTGTGAAAAAATTCTTCCTAACGTCCAATCAAAACCTCTCCTGGGTCATTCTGAGGCCATGTCCTCTTGTCCTGTTGCCTTGAGCAGAGCCCCCCCCCCACCTGCCCGGCCCTGAGGGGGGACGAGGGCTCGAATCCCGACTAGTCTTACCTCGGTGTTGCGCCACACGCCGCCTTTAATCATAATCCGCGGCATCTTGGCGGCGAAGAGAGGCGGGGACGAACCCCTGGAGCGAGAGAATGTAGAGGGGGCGGGAGCGCCACTGGAGTCAGCGGGGCCGGCCGAGACGGCACACGGTCGCCCTCAGCGGCGGCGGGTGCCGAGGGCGAGGGAAGCGGGGCCGGCTGCTCTGCCAGAAAAACGGGAAGCGGGTCCGGCGGCTTTTGCAAGGGAAATGAGGCCGCTGCTCCTCCAGGGAAGCGGGTCCGGCCGCTTCGCGCATGCGCAGCCCCCCCGCGTGTCCTGAGGCGGCGCTCCGCGCTAGCGCCACCTGCCGGCCGGAGGAGCGCACGGCGGAGGGGCCCGGCCGGCGCCGAAAGGAGGAACCGGGCGCTCATTAAACTCTTCAAATTCCCCCAAGGGACGCAAAAGAGGGAGGAAAGGGACAGCGGAAGGAAATCACATCTCCCCAGTGTATTCCCAAGGTATTTTGTTAACTTCAGGAAAAAGCCCCCTGCGGTTATGTGTGGAATAAATTCTTGGCTGTGAGGGTAGTGAGGCCCTGGCACAGGGTGCCCAGTGAAGCTGTGGCTGCCCCTGGATCCCTGGTGGTGTCCAAGGCCAGGTTGGACAGGGCTTGCAGCAGCCTGGGATCGTGGAAGGTGTCCCTCTGCCCATGGCAAGGAGTGGAACGAGATAATCTTTAAGGTGCCAATGCAAAACTATTCTATGATTCTACAAGAGAGCAACATTGACTGTGCATTTGCATATTAACACTCATGTACACGCTAAAGGAATGTGTACAAGGTACACACCTGAATTTGGGAAATTTTCATAGGTGGGTACTTATGTCACTCTCAACAGTTGAAGGGTTGAGTCTCAAGGAGTGGGGATCTCAGCTCAGGACCTGTCACTGTCCCTCAGTTGTGCTCCCACATTTATCTCCATCCTGGGAACTGTGTGGCTCAGAGAGGCCCCACTCAGAGGGAGGTGCTGGTCTCAGCTCGCTGCAGTCTGGAGAACTCAGAGGATCTAAAATACCACTACTTAGAGAGTCACAACAGACTTGGCTTAGCTCATAGCAATTTTCCACCCTGGCTGCAATTCAGGTTGGTAACTTTCTCTGAAAGTTCAGTACCAAAAACGTTGTTCCACCTGGGTGGTTATTCAGGTAAGAAAAGCAAGTTCCCAAAGGCTCTTAAACCCAGGGAGCACCTTAGCCAGCACAAGTTTCTGGGAGCAGACAGTGTTTTGGATAAGCTCAAGAGCAGCTTGGCTCAGCTTGTCAAGGCCAAGCCCTAACAAGCATTTCTGAGACCACAGTGTGGCCCAAACAGGAGGATGCACCACCACACCATACAGGTCTGACTCACTATTGTTCATTTACATGACCTCCACTTTAACTTGTATTTGTTTAATTAGCAGATGCACTGCAGGTAAAATGACAGGCTTTTGCTTAATTTGTCTTGTTACATTTCCCCGTTTTGTCCAAATTCAAGATATGTTCATGGAGAAAATTATGAAACTTTTTTGGTTTAAATAGGAAACTTCATAGTATGATTTAGGAAAAGCTTTAATTTTTGTTTAAACTGCAGGAATAAAAAATATTACACTTCTAGCTACCAAAAAAAAAAAAAATCCAACAACAGCCCATGTCTTATTTGAAACTGAATATGCTTCAACCTTTAAATTTCACTGACTTAGCAGACTGAGAATACCTTTGAAACCCCAGAAATCCAGTGCAGTGCATAAGGAACAGAAAGCAACGTCAGGAGTCATTGAACTGCTTATTTTTATTAGAGGCAGTGACTAGGAATAATTATTTTTACAAAATCAAGCTCTAACTGAAAATACCTTCTTGTTCTTACTTAAAACTGAAGAAATTTACATTTACAAACTCTTTCTAAAATTTACTGCAGTTAGTTCATCCCCCTAAACCAGGCTCTTTTCATCATTGTTGTACACCATGCTTTTAAACAACAGTGCTGTACCAGATTTAGCCTTTCTAGTCTCATTTGATACAGAGGCTTACAATTCCTTCATATTATTGTTTTCTCTTTGTACCTGTTCTTTTCAAATAAATGATCAGAATTGTAATATAACACAGGTAAAAATGCTTCCGAGCTCGAGTAAGCATTAATATTTCCCAGAAATGCTTTTCTTTCTTCATATAGGAGAACATTCTTCTTTCTCATGAGTGGATTAGGTGGCTCCAAGGTCTAAATCACTTATCTATAACTACCAGGCACAGATACTTGTCTGACTTTACTGAAGCTGCAAAGAACTGGATCACATGAATATCTGCTGATCTGGCATTAAATACATTCATCTGTCCATGAGTTTCAACCCATTATTGGAAAATTGTCTTCCAAATTGCAGAATGGCTGCAGGGGTTCTGGAAGACAAGCCCCTGCTCAGGCAGGGCCACCCAGAGCTGGTTGTCCAGGATTACGTCCAGATGGATGTAAATCTTTTAAATATCTGAAAAGAGAGGAACTCCATGACCTCTCTGGGAAGCCTTCCCCAATCTGTCTCCTACATTACCAGAAAGCCTCTACAAGACATTATCTGTATTTCTACAGAAAGACACACATCCAGAAGCAGAAAAAAACCCAAAACACTGAGTTTCACGTTTACATTCTCTAAATTAAACCACAGGTTTGTTCTGTTGCTCCATGGACTGAGCTGTAGCATTGGGACAGTTTGCACCAGGCCTTTGCTGTTGTCTTTCCTCACACAAGGGGATAACACACTGTTACTAAAACCACTTACCACACTCAAGAGTTCCTAGCACTGCAAAACTCCAAAACAAACTAAGATTTGTCTAGATTTGAATATAAATTGGAAACAGCATCCATCTGGGTTCACCATACCCTGCACCAACTGCTGCATAGTACAATGGTTCTTACACACGATAATTTAGACTAAAGTTTTTAAATAATTTTAGTTTCAGGTACTCCTAAGTTTGCAATGTAACTAAATAACATTCATAATAATCAGCAACTGCTCATATTAACAGAAGTTATTTGAAAACTGTTTCATCTATTTTAACAAACAACACAGTAACTACCAACCTGAGAAAAGGTAAGGCATTTCATACTAGATTAACATTAGACATTTACATAAATTGAAGATTTAAAGATTCCCAGTATCATAAAATAGATGTTTCTGGACATTACCATTTCTTGTCAGACTACTCAAAAAATTATCAAAACTACAGACAAGGTGACAGCTTAATAAACATCTTATACATACAGACACATGAAAAGCATTTCAATGTCACAATTACCCAGTGATGACATGCATATTTTGTTTCTGTAATTTGGTGAGATACTATTTTTTTCCATTTTCTTACAAGTATTGCAAAAGCACCTGGGAGGCAACTTTCAGCAGATGGGAGGTAGCATTTAGCCTCCAGATACACTGATAAATTTCATATGAAAAGTTACTACTACAAAATATAACATGCCCTTCCTTCCCTCCTGTTACACATTCTTTCAGTTAGAAAAGAGATTTTTTTCTTATTATTAAATTTTTACAGGCAAATAAGTGGTGCAGAATAACTGCTTAAACACAGATGAACACTGGCCAAAATAACTGACCTCTACTGAAGCAGTTACTCAGGGATGAAAAAGTGTCTCCAAAATCTTCAGCACAGCCTGTGCTAGAACTGATGTTCCCAGAAACACCTGCAGCAAACCAATACCCCAAGTGTCACTCTCTAGACCAGTATGCTGGATGCATCCATTACCAACCATTGTTCTGGACACAGCAAAGGAACATAAACCATGAAGAAATTCAGGACATGCAAACCTGTCCGAAACCAAGCACCAACTCCCAATTCTCGGCCTCACATTCCAACGTTGTGCTGCTGCTTATGCTTCTCCAGCAGTTTTTTGGTGGGCAGCACCACATTACACTTTGCACACCTGTACTTCTTTCTGTGTGTTATTATGTGCTTTTGGAAAGCTTGTTTGTCCACCGTGGAATACCTGCACCTCCTGCAGTGCAGCTTGAGGTGAGTCAGCCAGTGGCGCTTGAGGTGGCTGGAGGTGCGGAAAGCCAGGGAGCACTGCCCGCACTGGAACGGCTTCTCCCCCGTGTGGATCCTCAGGTGGAGCTTCAGGTTCCCGTTGTGGGCTGTGCAGTAGCCACACTCCTCACACCTGTATGTCTTGACAGGCAGCTCCTTGTGCTCGTAGAGGCAGCCAGGAGAGGAGGTTCCCTCCCCAGTGTGCGAAGCCAGGTGCTGCTTCAAGGACAGCCATTTGTTGGTTGAGTAGTCACAGTTCATGCACTTGAAATGCCCCAAGTTCAAATGTGTGAGTCTGTGCCTTTTCAGGTGACTGGAAGTACGGAACTTCTTCTGACAAATGGGACAGCTGTAGGGCTTCTCACCTGTGTGTGTTCTGATGTGGAGCTCCAGGTTGCTTAAAATGCCAGTAGCATAGCTGCACTCTGAACACTGATATAATAGTGGCTGACTCTGTGCTCGCACATCATTTGCTGTGCCCCTCTGAACACCATGCTGAACTCCCCAAACTTCTGAACCAAGCAAGGAGCTGTTTGAGCCTTTGCAGGAATCAAAATCCCTTTCTGGATACGTGCCTCTCTGGATTTCACGATGCAATTCAAGATTCTCTAAACACCTCTCTACAAAGAGGCAGCTTCCAAACTCCTGTCCGTTTTTCACATGAAGAAGGCTGTGTTTCTGTAAATGGTTTGATGTTTTAAATGTCTCATTGCACTCTTTACACACAAATGGTCTTTCATTCGTATGTATTTTTAGGTGCAGCCTGAAGTTGTTAGGAACAGCAGTAGCGTAACTGCAGTGCTGGCATCTGTATGTTTGGAATGTATTTAAATTAGAAGGATATGTATCCTCCAAGTTTTCCACAAAGTTATGAAATGAAGCATCATCTTGCACTTGTGAACGAGAGGTCTCTGATTTGAAGAAAGGCTCCTCTTTGTAAGTGACGGTGTCCATTTGGTAAGAGTTCCGAGGAACTTCTGATCTGTTTCCAGTAACAGCCAAGCTGTTGCTTCCTTGGCTGTTTTCAAGGAATTTCTTTCCAGAGCATATTTTCTTATTGTCCCACACATCATCTCCTTGCTCAAACTCCACTTCTGAAGCCAGGATTCCCCCACCCAGACAACCATTTTCTGTACCAAAAAGAGAGTGAGAAACATGGCCCTGAGAATCACCATCAGCTTTGCCTATTGTGCTTGTACAGTATTTATTGCTCTGACCAGTGTAACCATTAGCCTTTAACTGTTCATGAAATTTCTTGTGAAAGCTGAGATGTCCTTTAGTGTAGAACACCAGGTTACATTCATCACATGCGTAAGTCTTTGGAGAACTTTCATTTCTCTTTCTCCCACTCAGGCAGTTGGGTTGCTGTGCTTGGCACGTTTCTGTCGCTGCATGTGTCCTCCTGTGTCTCTCCAACCCTGAGATGCTGGTGAATGCCACCTGGCAGAGCTCACAGCAATATGGTTTATCCCCTGTGTGGACATGGCTGTGCCTCACCATGCTTGCAAAATACAATGAAAAAAAGGTGCAGAACCTGCACTGGTAGAGCTTATAGCCAGCATGCCAGTACATGTGATTTAACAGGTAAGACAAGCTGCTGCAGGAGTAATCGCACTGAGGGCACTGGTAAGGTGGTCTCTCCTTGTGTCCCTTCATGTGATGAATGAAACTCCTAGGATTGGATGAAACAAAGAAACAAATTCTGCAGGAAAAGCTAACTGGGGCATCCAGAGGTGTAAAGTCCCTTTCAATTTTAATGAAAAATTTCTTGTATTTACTTTCTTTTTTCTTGGTCTCAGATTCTCCTTCAGATCCTTTCTGCCTCCCTTTTCTTGCACTTATTCTATTTTTTCTGGCCTTTTGCAACCTAGCAATCTTCTTATGAAATTTAAGGTGATTCTTAAGATTGAAAGAAAAGAAAAAAGTTTTTTTACAAAAGCAGCATTTATGTATTTTCTTATCTTTATGAGCTGAATAAATATGTTTCTTCAGGTGCGCACTGCATTTAAACACAGAACTACAAAACCTGCACTTGAAACTCAATCTTTCATTCTCCTTTGTAAAACAAGATGTTTTAGGAAGAGGTGTGATGGTCACACTATCATTCAGCCACGTTAAACCTTCTTGCTGACTCTGGAACTCTTTTGGGCTTGCATGAGAAGAAACAACTTTTTGTTGCTGGTATCTTTTCTTAGGGAATGGTGTTAACATCTTGTAAATATGCTCTCCAGTAGTATTTGATTCAGCAGAAGTAGAAGCATTCATGTCAGGTTTCCCTACATCTTCTAGATGTTCCTTAAAAGTAGAACATCCATTAAGAAATGGATCAGAACAATTATAGGTAAATTTCTCTTCTTCTTTCAAGCCATGTTCCAAAAGAGAACTCAGAGTTTCATCTTCAAATTTGCTTATTTTCCTGTAATCAATTTCATCATCTTCATTCTTTGAGGAATCAGGATCTACAAGGAGATATAAAAAGTCACATTTCATACAATCACAAATATTCATTATTAATTCATAGTAATAATTCCAAATTGCCTAATGACTTGCTTGTTCTTCATAACTTCTGCTTCCTTGTAATTTCCTTATTTCCCTCTCTCCATTTTTTTCCCTAATGCCTCTCTTCATGCTCCACCCTGCCCCCAACATTTAAATGTTGCTCCTAGTTAGAAGCCACCTTCTCTCCTACTCTCTATTTTCACTCAAAACTCTGAATTTCACAAGACAACACCACATCCAGAACACCTTTATGGCAGAATTCCTATCAAAGTACTAACACCAAACTTTTCTAATGCTCCATTCTCACAAATACCATGCTTTTTCTGCATTTTTATTTTGAGAACATTTCCCTGATGAAAGGAAACCCTTATTCTCATTGGAGAAGAATGACAAAGTACCAACATTTTGTAGTTTCACTGCCTTTCACAGGAGTCTGTGATAGAACTGAGCATACTCCAGGCAATATTTTCCTTCTGTTGCATTTATGAATCTAATTTTAAATGCTTACTCTAAAAGAAATTGATTTCATAGCTTTTCTATACAATTTTTAATTTCAAAAACTTCAGGTTTACCATATTTCTTAAACTCTTTCAAGAATCTTATTAACATATTACCTTCCATTTTAACAATGATCTCAAATTCCTTGTGGATTTCTGGCTGTGCCTGTGGACTGCCATCAAAAAGAACACTTGCAATACTGACAGGTTCTTCTTCACGTTTGGGTACCACCACCAATGTCTCCAAAGTGTCAGCTCCGTCACTGTCAGCAGAGGAGAGGAGAGGAGGAATCTTCTGAAAGCCATCGTTATCAACACAATCTTCTCCATCACTGTATTTCACTACCTCTGGAAGCTCTGTTTTGCAAGATGATGTAGGTAACATGCAATTTTCACCATATTTATCCATGTCTGCATCACACCCGTCACTTAAAGATAATTTTGATGTGTTACACACACTCTCAGCAAACCATTTCTCCTCAGAGTACTTAATACAATTATCTTCATTTGAAACAGTCTTGTTTGCATCACAATTGCCTACAATGCTGCTGTCATTTGAAGGCTCCACTTCATTTTTTAGGCAAAGGCTGTTGTTTAATTTAAACTCCTGCTCCACCTCGGGAATGGACACTTCCTGGTCCTTATCATCATCCTGGAGAAAATCCTCATCGCTCAGCACCAAGACAGTGATTGGCAGCACAGTCTCAAACACCTCGGGCTCTGCGAGGAGAAACAGACACAAATATCGCAACTCCCCGAAAAAAAACCCCGAAACACCTGACGGCACCGCGTCCACCATCATCCCCACGCATGCCCAGTTCGCATGCGCAGACACCGGCGGGCCCGCCAATTCGCCCCGTTCCCGCCAGCCCCACTTTCCTCGGTGTCCCGGGCACCGCCGCCCCCGCGGGAGCCGCGCTGCGTCCCTGCCCCGGCCTGCAGGCACCTACCGCTGTCTGCGGCCGGCTGCGGGATTCCCTCCGCGCCCGCCTGCGCCACTCCCGGCTCCGTCGGCATCTCCGAGCCGCTGCGCCACAGGACTCGAGCCAGCGGCCGGGCGCGCCTGCGCAGGGGGGCGGGGCCGGCGCCGCTGGCACCTCCTGCATTTGGGGGAGAGGCGGAGGGGCGGCCTGAGGAATGTGTGGGCTGGGCCCGGGAGTTGTCAAATACGCGATAAAATTCAGTTTTAAACGTGCTCATAAGTGGTTTAAAAACTCCGTTTAATCACCCGCCTGGGCCAGGGAGCCCCCAGCCCTGGGCAGAATTGTTTGAATGCTCCGCGAAACCTATTCCCGGTTTAAGCAATTTTGATCGGTTGTTACTTCTTTTCCTGTAAAATTAGATCTCAGCTAATACCGATCGTACTCTTAAGATCGGAATTGTGCCAACAATAAGGCACTCCCTTGCTGGGTACAGAAAACAATCTCAGGTAGGAGTCACAGAATTCATGGAAACACAAAACAGCACCTTTGGTTTCATCCTGTTCTCCTTGGCTGTTCAGGCTGAAAGTGGAAAATATATGAACCAGTGTGCATACATATTTACATTATAGAGATGTAAGTCTTTATATGCATACATAAATTTATATACATGCAGGGTGTCCCTGCCCATGACAGGGTGGTTGGAATGAGATGGTCTATAAGGTCCCTTCCAACAAAAACTGTTCTGTAATTCTGTGACTTGGGGCTGGCTGAAAGGGACCTCTGGAGATCATCCAGTCCAAACCCCCTGCCAAGGCAGGGTCACCTGGAGCAGCTGAGACAGGAATGTGTCCAGGTGGGTTTGCAATGTCTCCAGAGAGGGACAATCCACAAAATCCCTGGGCAGCCCACTCCAGTGCTCTGTCACCCTCAATATAAAGCTCTTCCTCTTGTCTAGGTGGAACTTGTGTTTAATTTTATGGCCATTTCTCCTCATCTTGTTTCTGGGCACCACTGTAAAGACCTTGGCACCATTCTCCTGGCACCTGTCTTGGAGATACTTACACAGATTGTTGAGATTGCCTCTCAGTCTTCTCTTCACCAGACTGACCAGGCCCAGTTCCTGCAGTCTCTCTTCATGAGAGATGCTCCAGAGGCCTCATCATCAAAGACTTGTTGATACTCCAAGGTGAGTGAAACAGATGCTGGGGTGAGCAGCATGTCTTGCATAGACTTTTTGCTGCCTGAGCAAGCCACAACATGTGAAAAAACAGAAGTAAAAAAGTCTCGTCCTGGCAGAACCGTCTGAATCTCCCCCACAAGATGGCTCTGCAGCCACAGGCTCTGCAAGAGAAGAACCTGGAAATACTAGTTATTTCTCTTTTTTTTAAAGCATTAACTTTAAAATAATCTCCTTTGAAAGATATCTGCCTCACTAAAAAACCTGCAAAATTGTGCAAAAACTTTACAAAGATGTTAATCCAAACCTTTTTCTTCAAAACTGGCTCTTTCTACTCTTTTTCTTAAAGGAAAAGACTATTACTCTCAGCCTAGTACTTAATGATGCCAACATGCAGTGAACAAAGTGACTGTGAAATGGCTGAGGAATGAATCTGGTCAGTCTGGGCTTCATCCTCTTCATTACAAGTCCTTTGCACAAAACTATGTTTTGCAAATTCAGCTGGCGATGGAGTGATCTGAAGCTGCTTGCAACTGTGCTTGTGCCCACACTCCTGCATAAAAAAAGTGATGGAAAGTGTCTTGTAAGGAATAGGATGGGGGGAAATGGCTTTAAGATGAAAGAGGGAGGATTTAGAATGGGTATTAGGAAAAAAAAATTCTTCCCTCTAGCGGGGGTGAGGCCCTGGCAGAGGTTTCCCAGAGAAGTCCCATCCCTGGAAGTGTTCCAGACCATGTTGGACAGGACTTGGAGCAACCTGGTCTAGTGGAAGGTGTCTCTGCCCATGGCAGGGGCTTGGAATGAGATGATACTTAAGGTTTCTTCCAACCCAAACCATTCTGTGATCATGTGAAATATTAGATACTATGAGAAATTGAAGCAACCCCAATAAATTGTGCTTATTTGAAGTGTGGATTTTTGACATCTTTATGGCCAGAATGGTCATATTTGACATCTTTATGGCACAGACGTACCTCAACTAACATAAGATATTGACCTAAAAAGTGTAACTTGAGACTGTAGTCACCTTAGGCTGCAAGTGGGTTTTATCCTCTTGTATTTAATCCTGTAGGTTGGAAGGACCTGTGCCAGTAATTTTGTAAGATCTTACATCAGTATCCTTCACTTTACTAGCCAGGGCACATAACAAAAAGTCAAGCTGGATATATTGAAAAAAAAGCCTGAAAGTTGAGGGATAAAAGATAATGTCACTTTTAGACCAGGAAAAGTCAGAGAATTGTTCCTAGGAAACTTATGTTGTGTAGGTTCATAATGTAAGTGCATATGGTCTGGCAATAAGAGAAGTGGTAGCTCAATACAAATCCAGTGGGAAAAGCATGGAAAAGGGTCTGGATAAGTTGCAAATGAAGTTATTGATCAATATCAGCTAATATAAAGAGGCAAATATCTCCAGAAGGATTGCTCAGCTTCATTTCAGCTGTATTAGGACTGTGAACTACAGGGATTGGGAGCTTTTTAACAGCCCAGATGTTGCAGTAACAAATCAAGGCTTAGTAACTAAATGGATTCTTTTACTGTAAAACCTGCTGGTTTGTTTTTCTCTTTCTCACACTGCCATTGACTTTTTCTTTTTTTTTTTTTTTTGTCCCTTTTTGAAAACAGCTCCACTGAAGTCTGTTCCAGAGGGAAGAGAAGAAAACACATCAGTGAGGACAAAGAGCTGAGCAGCACTTAGGCACAGAGCCTTCTCACACCAAATGCCCATAGAGAGATGCAGCTGAGGATTGAGAATCACACAAAATCCCAGCACACTCTTCTTTCCAATACTTTCTGCCCCAAGCAGATCTCTTTATCACTAAGTTCACCTTGAACTTGTGGAAACTACAAGACTAGAAAAGAAATTCAGTCTTATGGTTTGATTTCCATTCCTGTTTTTTCTGCAGGTTTGTGAAAATCCCTATTGTTTGCAGAGTGTTTCAAGCTCTTCACATTGCTATAAGAGAACAGAGCAGTGCTCTTATATGTTTTCAGCTCTCAGTGTTGGAAGCAGAGTTTGATTTATTGCCATATGCAGCATTTCCCTTAATCTGGAGACAAAAATATCTAAGGTAGAACTCAAGAAAACCTGGAAATACAGAGTCTTTTTCTCTGGCAAATTGAGCATTGTCCATTCTACTGATTTAGCTCTTTTTGTGTTCATAGAATCATGGAATAGTTTAAGATGGAAGCACCTTTTAAAGGTCATTGAATTCAACCCTGCTGCCATGGACAGGGACACTTTCCACTAGACCAGTCCCTTCCAAGTCCCTTCCATCCTGGCCTTGAACACTTCCAGGGATGGGGAAGTTTTCTTGTGCCTTTCTCATGTGAAAGACAGAGAACCTCTGAATCAAAAATACTTGTTTTTTTATGAGGCCGCACTGATCTGAACAAAGTTAGCCCAAAACTGAGTTAAGGAGTTTGTTGCCATTTGAGAGAGAAACAAATGTGGCAAAGGAAATTTCAGCTTGAAAGTTCCAGCATAGCAAGAACTCATTGTGGAAAGTGTGAGTAAATCTTAGTAGAGGGTGTTAGTGCCTCTGCCTTCTATAATAATTTGAAAACTCTACAATAAAATACTGACAATAACAGAGGGTAATGAGCCATTGCTTGTCAAAAATAACATGTAGGAAAAGGTCAGCTCTTTGGGAAAGCAAGTGCCTCTGGATTGACAAGGTTAATCATAAAAATAAGTGTATTGCTGCTGAATTGCCAGTTGCTGGGTAACCCACAGGTGGAGGGAAGGGTGTTAGCTTAGTGGCAGGAATTTAATGATTCACCACCTGGGTGAAGTTTTCTTCAATGGAGTGTGTAAGATTTTTTATTCACACAATGCAGTCTGCCTGCTCCATTTGACCAGCTCATCTGTCTCTAGACTCCATTGATAGTATTGGCTGCAAGCTTAATTCAGTTGTCTGAATATGAATAACAATAAAAATTCTCTTATTAGTTTTTCTATATCCCTAATGGACTTAAATTAACTTAAAATAACACATCCACACCAGATAATATAAAATAGCATAATTAATTTCTGGAAAAGGTGCTTCCTAAGCACAAGGTTTGAGACCAACCTGAAAACATGCTAAACTTTTTTTTTAAGAGCAAGGCAAAGGTGCCTCATTCAAAACAGAGGATGTTCTATTTACTTTTTACTGGATATTAATTGATTGTTTAGCTGTTTTTTCACATGATTTTTGCATTAAATTCTTCCCTATGAGGGTAGTGAGGCCCTGGCACAGGTTGCCCAGAGAAGCTGTGGCTGCCCCATCCCTGGAAATGTTCACAGCCAGGTTGGACAGGGCTTGAAGCAACCTGGGATAGTGGAAGGTTTCCCTGTCCATGGCAGGGGCTGAAATGAGATGAGATTTCAAGTCCCTTCACCCCAAACCATTTATGGCTCTATGATTTTGTGTGGCAGGGCTTTTCTGCAGATTGGAGGCCTTTTGGTGTGATCTGGTCATGCCCTGTTGTGAATTCCCGTTACCCTCCCAAACTGGGTGATTAGGGACACCTTCCACTAGCCAGGTGACTCTGACTTGGATCCAGGCAAACAAAATTTCCAGGTAAAGTTTAGGAGTTAGCATGGGCCAGAGCTAATTTTCCAGAACAGAAATAAACAGAAGGAATGGGCAGAGAATATTAATGCCTGTACAAAATCAGATGAGAACCTCTGGCACTCATGATGCAATCTAGAGAGATGTTTGCTATAACATGCAAGTAACTTTTTGTTTGTGTGTTTCAAAAGATTTCTTGAAAAGTCCCCCCAAACCTGAACTATGTGGTGATCAGATGTAGTTTATGGAATTTATAGTCAGTCTGGTAACTTGTCTGCAGCTGAGAGGACTCTTTCAGCTAAAAGCAAAATAGATGAATGGTCTTTCAACTGCTTTTCAACTTTGTTTTGTATTCTGCAGCTGCTTCTAAATCACAGCAAAAATCAACAATATTATTCATGCTGACAAGATTGAAAATAATGAAAAATTATGGAAAAGGAGAAGCCAAAGCTTATTGGTGTTTGAAACCTTTTCCTTAGCTAAACACATCAAGTCCCTTCTGGCTTATTCTTGTATTTTCCTTCCAGCTTAGATTATTCCATATTAAAATATTTTAGATACTTTTTGCACTTTTAGCAAGTGCAAAACATTGGGGTTTTTTCCTGTAGTTTTGCCTTGCATAAGTGGCAGTTACACGGCACATTGGAAGTGATTGAGACATTCACCAAGTGGTATGGATTTTTCATTAAAGTAGGATCATTACCAGGGTGGCTGAGCAGTCTAAAGGCATTATATGTATATTTTTTCTGGTGAGGTTGGTGAGGCCCTGGCACAGGTTGCCCAGAAAAGCTGTGGCTGCCCCATCCCTGGAAGTGTTCAAGGCCAGTTTGGACAGGGCTTGGAGCAACCCTGGATAGTGGAAGGTGTTCCTACCTTCAGGAATCTCATTCCTTATCTGTATTAATTCCTTATCTATATTTCTTTATGGAATATTTAAAAAAACAGAAGTACAGAACTTGCCCAAACAGGTCTGCATTCCCTGACAGATGGTATGAATCCATATATCTCAGATATGTCTGTTAAGTTCACAAAGTTCTCTGAGATTTCAAAATACAGCTATTATGGAAATAACCATTGTTATTCTTGTTTTTAATGGCTGCTGACAGTCAGAAATATTTTGAGGTGAGTGCCAAGTTAGAAGCTGTGATTCTGAATAGAGTTTTTGAAATACTTAAGGGGTCTGTTATGTTTGAGGTAATTTGTCTGGACTGTCATCCCAGAAATATCTGGTGGAAGGGGATCAGACTGGCACAACAAGGACTGGCAGTGGTACTCACATGTCCTCTTGTGGAGCCACTTTATGGGTTTGGTTGTGCTAAAGATTTTGAACACTTTGCAGGGCATTACTGAATTTTCTTGAGCTGTCTGAAACTCAGCATTTCCATTTCATGGCAAATGTTGAAGTTTCAAAGTATGTTTTCATTCTCAGTGTGAACACACCCACAAGTATAAAACCTTTCCTGCCCATTTAGAAAAGTGTTGTTTTAAACACTAAGTATATATAGAGAAACTTCACTTTAAAATTAAATTATTAGTTCAAAGCTTATTTTGTTTTGTTTTTAATCTTAGAATGAGGTGTTGGTGCATGTCTGAAGAGGGACAACGGAGCTGGGGAAGGGGCTGGAGCACAGGTGTGATGAGGAGCAGCTGAGGGAGCTGGAGGGGGCTCAGCCTGGAGAAAAGGAGGTTCAGGGGGGACCTTCTTACTCTCTTCAGCTCCCTGGCAGGAGGTGGGAGTTGGGTTCTGTTCCCAAGGAACAAGTGATAGGACAAGAGGAAACAGCCTCAAGTCACACTAGGGGAGGTTTAGATTGGATATTAGGAAAAATTGGGTTATCAGTTATTGGAACAGACTGCCCAGGGCAGTGGTAGAGTCACCACCCTTGGAGGAATTTAAAGAACATGTAACTGTGGCACGTGGGGACATGGTTTAGTGACAGGCTGGGCAGTGCTGGGTTAATGATAGCATTCAATGATCTTAGAGGTTTTTTCTGCCCTAAACAATCCTGTGATTCAATGATTCTCTCCCGACACAACAGTTCTAATGGTTCAGGACATGGCCCAGCTCATCACATTGTGTCCTGTCAGGATAAGAACCAGGTAAGGATGCTATGGCTGGGCAACCACGTGGGCAGTTTCTAGTAGATGAGATTCATCAGCAATTACCTAATTTTAGGTGGCTTTTTTTGTGTCATGACTACACTGGAGCTTGGTGGCCAAATTCCTGATTTGGACTGTACTCCAAGTCAGTCTTAAATTAGATACCTCTACTTACACAAGTGATTTCCTGTCTCCATTGCCTGCATTGAGTCATTCTCCACTAAGCATAATGGTAGTCTAGACTGTTGTAGCCATGTCCATTTAGGTTTGAAGTTGGTGCTGAATTTCCCCCTGTTCTGTTCACCAGTGGGATGAGAGCTTTCTGAGAACTAATTAGTGGCAATAACTTGAAGCCTCTTGTCCATTTATTGTTATTGTCTTTATAATATGCATAATACCATTTTGGGCCTGTGATCCAGAACATGTAACCAGAGCAGGGTACATCAAAGTCTGTCTTGTCACTGGAATATTATTTAGTTGGTAATATAAAATCCTATTGAGGCAAAGCTCTATATTCATGCAAGACAACTCAAAACCAACTGGATTCATCTGAACCTGTCTCCATTAGGTTCTTGTGTTGGCTTTGCTGTTGGATTTAGCAATCAGCTATAAAAGACAACATTTTGGAAGCCAGTCTGATGAAGATACTTAGAGTGATAGTCTTCCAACCACATGTTTGAATCTGAGAAAATTACTTCAGGCTTTATTCCCTTTATTGTTGATGAGAAGAAGCAGGAGTTTAGAGTGTGAGTCATCTGACCTATTTTAGATGTCCATTTTGGAGTGATGAGTTGCAGATAAAATGCTGATTTCTCCCCATTGAGTACTAGAGGCCAGAGGGGGATTAGCTGAGATGCAGGTGACTGATGGGATTGGAGGAACTCATCCCCTCCTCACTTCAGGGTACAACGTTTGGCATTTTCAGCAATAGCTTTATCACCCAGCAAATGCCATGGCTGATATGGGATCTCTCCCAGGACAAGTCTGCATGGAGATGAGACCAACCACTGGAACTGGAGCTCCATCTCCATTTGAGAATGATTTACTGAGGTCAAAGGGAATCTTTCCATTGGCTTCAATGGGCTTTGCAAACCCCAGTTTCAGCATACATTAATTTAGTAGCTGGGTGCCACCATTTAAGATAACATAATTCTCCTGTGTTTTATTATCAATGTTTTGCCAAAGGTCAGCACTCACAGCAGAGCTGGCAGACCAAAGTTAGCCACAGACTAATACAGCAGTTCACTTGGTCATAAAGGCTGTGCATGTGCTATTCCTAACAGAATATTCCTTCCCCTGGTCTCCTCTGCTTTGGTTTATCTAGTCCATATTCTTCATCATCATAGAAATCCATGCTTAGTCCCTTTGGCCATCTCCTTCAAGGCTGCCAGTGGTCTGTGGTTTACAAAGAACAGCCTCCCCATCCAATCCCCACTCCCTGACATGCAGCCTCTGTACTTTTAGCCCTTGACCACCTTGAAGCTGCATCTCAGTAGCAAGTCTGGTGGATTAAACAAATTACCTATGATAAAGAGGGGGCTGAAGGTACCTTTTATAAGAATTCAAGATAGACAAAAAAATTTGGGGTAAAAACTGGATGTTCTTCTTTTCTGCCAGGCAGGCAGAGATGTTGCTTATTTGAAGAAAAACTATTAAGAGAAAATTCAGTATTGAGTTGTATAACTGAAGCTTGAAACTTCATTAATTAATAATTAAGTAACTTGAAAAGCTATTATAGTTTTTGGGGTAAGTGAAGACTTTGGAGAGAAAACAGAAGAGTTTAAGTATTTGTCTTATTTTTGTGGCATTGTGGGTGCTTTTGCAATACTTATACTTTTACTCACCCCACTGTCCCAACATCCTTTTCAGCATCTGGGAAAAATTATTCTTTTAGAGTCCACAGAGTGCTTCAGAGAACACACTACTGCCTTACCAGAAAAGCCTTACAGGTACCAACAATTTTCTGCATCAACAGAGAGGCAAACTCATGTTCACTGTGTTGTCCAGGTCAGTGTGATGTGACTTTCACAGTCAAACCCAGATCATCCAAATACTAAATAACATCATTGTCCTGGTCATGTTTCTACAGGAAGGAACTGGTAATTAAAAACCTTTGGGGAAATAATGTTAAAGTTGGACAGCTAAAATACTTAGTTTTGTTTTAAATAGCAAGCAGGCTTCATGATCATTGCATGCTCTGAGGAATTTCAGTTTGGCAGTAATGGA
Organism: Hypocryptadius cinnamomeus; assembly: GCA_013400635.1. NCBI lineage: Eukaryota > Metazoa > Chordata > Aves > Passeriformes > Zosteropidae > Hypocryptadius > Hypocryptadius cinnamomeus. The sequence goes on from VYZP01026443.1 coordinate 110,672, forward strand.
AACAAGGGGAATATAACACAGTTGAAAGCCTTAACTCAAGATTTAAGACCATATGTTCCAGTTTATTCTTTATTACAGGTTTTTTGTGTTTCTTTGAATGTCTGTCAGGGCAGGATTCAAATCAACCAAATTTAGCCACCTCGAACTGGGTGGTTTATTTGAGACACCTCTCTGGGCTCTCTTTAATCCCAGAATGGTTTGGGTTGGATAGGACCATAAAGATCATCTTGTGCCACCCCCCACCATGGGTAGACACCTTCCAATATCCCAGTTTGCTCCAACCTGGCCTTGGACACTTCCAGGGACCCAGGGGCAGCCACAGATTTTCTGCGAAACTGTTCCAGGGCTCACCATCCTCACAGTGAATAATGATGGTATTATTATCATTATTATTGCTATCATTGCTATTAAATGTAATGTCAATAGACACTTCCAAATAACAACTGATCTCATCCAGGGAAGGTGCGTATTTCTCCACCAAGAGAGTCTTTCACTTCGGTGATCTTTCACTATTGACTCCAGGGGAAATCTGGATGACCAGTTTCAACCAGATCTGAAACTTTAAATGGTTTTATTTAGCTGAAGTACATTCTCTGGTGAAGTTAGGGCTATAAAATCTATTTAAGTACATGTGACAGATTTTAATATAATCAGTTACAAGCCAATAAATGTTTGCTTCAAATGTTCAGGTTATAAAAACCATTTCAACATGTGTGACAGGAAAATATTTTATTATATTCAGTTACAGGAAAAATAGATCGGTATTACTCTGTCAACTCCACACATTAAAATGGTCACAAGTCAATATGACAGCAATGATGAGTGAAAAAAGGGTCATAATTATGATTCTTTATTTGCCTCATGGTTTTTGTGCCTGTTGTATTCACGCTGTCAGAGTTTTTCTAAATAACCATAGTGGATAGAGATGGCCTAGAATTTCACTTTCTGAATGAATACAGAGTTTCTCTTTCTCATCTCTACAGATGAGGATACAGAGTCTACAAACAAACAAACAAACAAACAAACTGTTTGCAATGCAGATTGAATGGAAAATGCAGCTCCACTTCCAGATAAGCCCAAGTGAGCCCTGGGGACCTTTTTTCCCCATGTCCTGATCCAGTTTCAATAAGCCCCCAGCACCAAACCTCATGAAATTCAATGAGGCCAAGTGCAAGATGCTGCACCTGGGTCAGGAAAACCCCTGGGATTGAACCCAGAGAATGGATTGAGAGCAGCCCTGCCCAGGAGGACTTGGGGGTGCTGGTCACTGAAAAGCTGGGCATGACTCAGCAATGAGTGGTCATTTCTTGCATTTGCAGCCCAAAAGGCCAACTGTGTCCTGGGCTGCATCAAAACCAGCCTGGGCAGTGGGTAAAGGGAGGTGATTCTTTCTCTCTGTCTGTGCTTTGCTCTTGTGATATTTCACCTGGAGTGCTGCATCCATCTCTGGGAGCACCAACACAGAAAAGACAGGGACATGTTGGAGCAGGTCCATGGGAGGACACAAAGATGCTCCAAGGGCTGGAGACCCTCTGCTCTGGAGCCAGGCTGGGAGAGCTGGGGATGTTCACTTGAGAAGAGAAGGCTCTGGAAGACCTCAGAGCCCCTTCCTGTGCCTAAAGGGGGCTTCCAAGAAAGCCAGAAAGGGATTTTTTTACAAGGGTATTTAGTGACAGGACAGGGGCTTCAAACTGACAGGGTTTATATTTGGGTTAAATATGCGGAAGAAATTTTTCTCTGTGAGGGTGGTGAGGCCCAGGCACAGGTTTCCCAGAGAAGCTGTGGCTGCCACATCCCTGGAAGTGTCCAAGGCCAGGTTGGACAGGGCTTGGAGCAAATTGGGATAGTGGAAGGTGTCCCTGTCCATGGCAGGGGCTGAAATGAGATGAACTTCAAGGTTCCATCCGACTCAAACCATTCTGTTCCCATGAATGTGTGACAGTGGTTTAGAGGATATCAAGAAGAAAGCTTTTGTTTGCATCATAGTTCATTTCTGGGCCATTAAAGCACAGAAGGATTTAATCCCTGGCCAAACAGCAGTGACAGGAAGACTGCGGAAAGGCGAAGATCTGAACCCAGAATGCCCCAGGGCCCTCACCACAAGCCTTTTTTTTTCTGAGGGTACGTTCATCTCCATTTGTTCAGTGTAATTGAGTGCAGGAAGTATTAACAGTTGCTGTTGCTGTTTTTGAGCACGATCTATTGGAGAATAATCAGAACCAGCCTCTTAGAAACAAGGCAATACTTTTCTGATGTACAGAAGATAACGTGAGCAGCAAAGGAATTGATGTCATCCCTACCTGAGATGAAGGAGGCTGCAGTGATGCTTTTCTGAGGCCCTTCTTTGTCTTACAGGTTTTTCACTGTAGAGTGGCCCTGGGAAGGCAAGCAGAGGGATAACTCAATATTAGCAAAACAAACTGAGCACTGTGTAAACATGGGGGAAAGAGCTGTAAGTTTTTTTCTGCGAATGCAGGGAATATCCACTAAACATGTTACTTACTCCCACTTTTATTTCCTGTCAAGCATCAAGAGCAATGAGCAGAGGACCTGGCTGCAAGTCAATAACACTTGTGGGATTAATTTTTTGCAAGTTTTATGATCTCTTATATCCTTGCAAAGGGCATTTCACACCACTGCAAAGGAGTGAAGTGCAAAGAAGTAAAACCTAAAGCACTCTACAAGGTGTGGAAAATGCTCTCTGAAAGCAACATGTTGCTGCAGTTCAGTTAACCTTGAAAACTCAAGCAATTAAAATGGTAGTGACTAAGAAGTGATAATTTTGAGAAAGTAGTTTTTCTTCTTTCCCTCACAGTCCTACTCTGTGCCATATTTACAGCCATCTTCAGCTGGCAGTTTTGTACAGGGGGAATTAACCACTACTTGGCTTAAAGGGTTAAAAGACCTCAGAAAGGAAGTCAGGACAGAATAGCTGCAACTTCTCTCACTCATATGTTTATAATCTGGAGGCTTGAAAAGAGACCTGAACATGATTTGATGAAGAAAATGACAGAGGGTCTTGACATGGGGCTTCTGATGTTCTCCCTGCTGCTGGGGACCCTTAAATTCCAAGCAATGTCTTTCACTGGATGTTAAAATCCAGGGAAGTTGCCTTAGCAGTAGTTTGCTGTGATAGTGGTCAGTCAGGCAGCTCTGCTCAATGCTGTCCTCAACAAGGTCATTGTCAAAGAGCTGGTGATGCCACCACAGTTTACTTCAGAGCAGAAGCTTTGTCTTCCCCATTCTACCTAATAAGAGATTTGTTATCATCAAGCTTCTGTTGTGCCCTTGTTTTGCAATGCTTTTTCTTTCTCCATTAAACTTTGTTCCATATTGAACAAGGAAACCTGCTCTTTTCCATCCAAGAGAAGCATCTCCATGCATGTCCACTCTTATCTGCCTCTATATTTTTACAGGATTCAGTCTCAGCTATTTTTATTTTCTCTAAATAATAAGTTGTAATCCTGGCATTTTTGAATTCCCAGCGTGGGTCTATTTAGAAATTAGTGAGAGTAATTCTAATATGATAGAAAATTGGCCTTTTAAAGCTATTGTTGTGTCACAATGGTGCTGAGAGGCACAAACCAACAACAGCGCTGCTTTGTTACCAGGCATTGGGCAGAAATAGCTGGAGATCAGTCAGACCTTGGAAAATGTGCAATTTCAGAGGGTCAATCAGAGGCAGCAAGAGGAAGGAAGTGACTTGAGGTGTGTCGCACAGTATGCAGCAGCAGAGCCATTGAGTTCATCTGTAGTGCCATAGGATTGCACCCTTGAACATCCCCACTGTCTGTGTGGGATACACAGCCATGCCTGCTCTGGGATCACATCCCTGGGCTGCTCTATGCCTGCCTTGGCAGAGAAACTGGAACAGGGAATAGAGGTGGGTGCACCCAAAGAGTGTTCAGAGGGCCCATGGTGTTAACACAACTGGGTTACACCATTTGGGTAAAGATTATCAGTATATCATCAGCTCTGTCCCCAAAGGTTGTATAAATACCCTGATCTCATCTTCCACTCTGGTAACCTTTTCTCTGACTACCTTTAAATACATGTAGAAATGTTCCCTCAAAACAAATCCCCTTTCCCCTCTTCAGTGAAGCAGGGAACAACACCACCAGCTGCATCCAGTGAACTCTTTTAGAGGCAGCACTGGGAGGATTTCACTGTCCTCATGTCAGTGTCTGGGAGGGCCCTGCTGTGTTTGCCATCCCATGTGACCCTGCATCCCAAACATCTCAGCCTGCTTTGTCCTGAGTCCATTCTGCCAGATCCTAGTCCTGCTATCCAAGTTAAGGAACAAAGAGAAGGACCAGTTTCACCTGTGCTGCTGGAGAGATGGTCCCTCTCAGCATGATTCTGGATTTCCTAGCAAAAAGGAGAGGATTGAGTTTTGTTATTCAAAAGAGGAAGGAGTGAGTCCAAATCAGCACTAGGTCACATGAAAAAAATATGAAGGAGCAGAGCTGGGACTAGTCCTGAAGATGGGCAGAGTCCTGCAGAACTGGCCTTCCTGCTCCCAGTGCTGCTGGAAGAATCTGGGTAGGTTTGGTCCTAATCCTACACACTGTGATCCCTTGTCTCCCAGTCCTGTTTGCTGTTTTGCTGCTTCCAGAACACTTCTGACCTTAGGATCACAGACAATCACATCCTTGTTGCCATCATGCTACAGTAACACAAAACTGGAGAATCTTAAATTATCCAGTCTGTTGAATCTGGCTTTTTAGAGGGTAGAGTGGCTGGAATGTGTTTCTTACCAGGTCACCCCTCTCTGTAGCCATACTCGTGCTTGCCCAGAGATGTGCTCATCATAGAGGTGTGCAGAGGATGATGAGGCAGAGTTGCTGCACAGCAATATTCCTGTGGTGGCTGAGTCCTAGGTGGTCCATTCTACAAATTGTGGGCTTTTTTCCCATTGTCTGAATGACACAAAGGAATCGTGAATAAATGGAGTGCAGGACCAAAATGCAAAGGAAAAGTCAGTGGAGCTTGCTACCAAAACCTACATGTCAATAAATGGTTGAAAAAAAAAGTAAGAAAGTGTCCCTGTGTGATTATTTGTCCAATATCCAGCGTAACAGAGCATGGTTTTGTCTTTGAGCTCTTGAAAATGAGAGTTATTGCTGTTCATACCACTGTTAAACTGAAGTCTGGGAACATGGTCATCATATTAAATATGAGTAGCTTGGCAATGTCAAATTCCATACCATAGGCAATACATTTTATTCTTCTCTTTTCTTGACACAATAGTAACTTTCATTTTATTTTAGCAGCTATGGTGCCATTTCCTTTCCACTTTTAGTGTGTTAGTGTCTGTCTTCTCAGACCGCTGAAACAGCTGTAGTATGCTTCACACTTTAATGTTGAATTAACCTCCAGTCTCTCCTTTCCCTCCTCCTGCTGTGTTTCTCCTTTGCCTTATTTACTCAAATTAGAACCTTTCATTGCAAATTTGAGATGCTGGGGAGGAAAAAAAATGTCTTTGAGAGGGCAGCCTATTGCCCAGTTGGAAAGATCTGGTTTGTCATGTCAGGGACATCTTTACTCCATGTGTGACTTTCCTCACTGCATACCTGGTATTTTTTTCACCAGTGCAGCATGAATATCATGGTTATAAGAAATAATGACTTTGTTTAATAAATGTGAGCTTCTGGCTTCCATTCCACAAGCTTTCCCAGCTCCATTGCTCTTCCCTGGACACACTCCAGCCCCTCGATGTCTTTTTTGTCCTGAGGGGACTAAAACTGAACACAGCACTTGAGGCGTGGCCTCAGCAGTGCCCAGCACAGGGGACAGTCACTGTCCTTGTCCTGCTGCCACACCATGGCTGGTACAGCCCAGGTGCCTTTGGCCTTCTTGGCCGCCTGGGCACACCTAGCTCATGCTCAGCTGCTGTCCCCAGCCCACCCAGGTCCTTTTCCAGCTTCCCAGACACTTTTTCCCCTGCCTGCAGCACTGCAGGAATTGTTGTGACCCAAGTTACTCACTTGGACTGGGTTTACCAACATGCAAGTATTATGTATTAAACTGGTTGTACTGAAAGAGTAAAATCTATCGATCAAAGTGTATTCTTCAGTTCCTGCCAAGGGAAGTTAGGGAGTTTAGTGTCCCTAGACTGAATTTAGACTTTGTAAATAACCCCTCAGGCAATAACATGCAAGTCAGTGCAGGCAGCCAGAAGAGAACAATTTAAAAATTACTGTGCTTGAGTTTGCAAATACCAGCTTAAACAAGATTTAATTGTTGAAAACATACAACTCCATGAGGTGACTCTGAGAATTCCATTTAAATGCTGGTTCTGATTTTCATCAATAGAGGTGAAATGAATAGAGAAGCTCAGCTTAAGGTCTCAGCTCAAAGATGAGGTTCAAAAGTAAAACTGCAGAAATAAACAAATGGTTAAAAGGAAGGAAGTTGTAGGAATTCCTGGAGAAGGAAAAGGTGGCATTTTTTAATCAAAAAGCTTGAGCTGTGCATCATGGCCAATGTGTTTTGCAGCAAGGAGAGGGCACTCAAAGGGCCTGTCCCCACAGACTGTTTGCACACACTCTGCTCACTTGAGATCTGAGTCTTTGCAAAGAGAGGATCTGGACACAGCAGCCAGAGATAAACAGGAACAACAAAGTCATGTCCTTCTCTCAATGATACATGACTATTTTTGATAGACATTTCTGATAAGGACCCAGATTCATAGCCCTCCCCACATATCAGGAAATATCAGTGATTTTGGTATGTGGTACAAAACACAACCCAGTATTCATGTCCCAAACAGCTCCACACATTGAGACATTTTATCTCTCAGAATGAACCCCTACATAGTGCCAAACTGATAATTCAGAGCAATTCCCTTGTTCCTACAGATTCAGAATACTCTTTATGTTTTTCCCTGTGGAAAGTAAAAATAAAGTTGTAGGGCATTCTCATTTGGAAGCATCAAGTAATTCCTCAACTCATACCCTGTTTTATGCCAACAATGAGAACTTGTTTGATATGTATGCCCATATTTACATCAAGGATATATAATAATTTAATGGTAAGTTCATTTTTTGCTTGAAGTTTCACATAACCTTTCAGAAATGAGTAGGTGTCAACTTCATCCTTCCATCTGCCTCATTTCATGACTACTTTATTAAATCGAAAGTAAGTTTCACACAATTCTAAAATATGATCCCCCCCCCAAATCTGGGTCTGTAAAGATGTATAACCTTGGGCTGTTGTGAACAGATCATATGGCTTGATCTGATGTCCAGGAACATGGGGATGAGCACAACTTGCTATTGTTAAACTACACATGAATAATGCACTGGGTTTGGGACCCGTCAGCTCTTCTGGTTTTAATCACTCATTTTCTTTTCTTCCATTTCGTAACTGGGCTGTTGATGTAATCCTACCCCATGTGAATGCTAAGCTGAGGGTTTCACAATAAATTAAATGCCATCTAAACCAGCATGAAAGAGCCACACAGTGTAATAATCTAAGGTGCCCACAAGAGCTGGCAGAGGATGGGGCTCCTGATGTAGCCAGTGGAGCCCCCAGTAATAAATAATAATTAGCAATTAAATTATCAGCAAAATGTTTTAATCTTGCCCTTGGTCTCCTTGCTTGCCTGAACAATGGCAGTGTTTTATTTCAGCAGAGAGAGGATGGACCATGCAACAAGTGGGAAAGCAGGAGATCTGGCTGGGACTGGGTGACATCAGGCTCCTTGAACTGAGGCCTCTACCATGGTTTCACTAAGAAAGACCAAAAAGAAACATTAAGTGAGATGACTGCATAGTACAGGCCAGGAATTTTATCAAGAAAGGGTTTCATCAGAATTAAAAGTGCTATTTGAGAACTTTAAAACAGTCAATCCTCATCCAATGGCTGCACCTTGAGAATCTAAATGTTGACACTCAGGATAAGAGCAAAACCCTTGGGCAACATCTGTGCCAGGGAACAAAACACTGTTTTCAAAGCTGATGACGTTACTGCTTGCTGGGAACAATCCTGGGTTCCTTTTAGCCAGCCTGTGCCTGGGAATCCCAGAACAGTGCCAGCCGGCCCAGCCCAAATCAGTGCCAGAAAATGTTCTGTGAATTTAGCAAGGTGAGCAGTCAGATTCCAGCCTCTTTGTGGTGATCTGGCATTGTTTAATTTACCAATACAATGGGTTTGTGTACTGGATTAAGTGATAGAATGTGGTAATTTTCTGCTTTCTGCCACAGGATTTGTGTCTTTTGCTACACTAGCAGACATTTCTCCATGTCGTGGTTCTGTCCAGGTGCTGTAGAATCACCTCCATGTCCTGGCCATGCCCCTCCTGGCTACTGTAAAATTAACCCTGTCCTGGTCAGAACCAGGACACTCCCTCAAAATGCTCTCAAATGGTAACCTGTCTTCCTTGCACAGACTACACTGAATTGACCAAGCTGCTTGTAGCTCTCCATACTGGGCATTTTGGGACATCACCTCTTCCCTTTCTTATTCTGTTCCGATAGAAGAAGAACTTCCTGTTATGATTAACGCTATATATCCTACTTTCCTGTGCTAAATTTAATCTTGCTTATACACTTATGGCTCGAGAGCATTGCAACAGCCACCCACATTCTTTCATCTGAATCTCCTCTGCTGAGAAATGTTCAGTGAAGGACACTTGCACTGAGCAGCTGCTGGATTTCATGAGCTGGGTGGTATCTTTATTCCAGAACTGTGTGAGACTTAGAACAAAAAGGCACTGGAACAACTGTTGTGGAGTCTCCATGCTTGGAGATATACAAAACCCTGCTGAAACGAAAGGCTTTTAAAGTCTCCCCGATTCCTAAGTGTAGGCTGTTACTGCTATACTTGAGCACCTGAATTCCACCTAAATCACACCTAAGATGCCTCCATGCTCCTGTGAATTTTAAAATCCCTTATCACAGAATCACAGAATGGTTTGGGCTGGAAGGGACCTTAAAGACCATCTAGTTCCAGCCCCCTGCCATGGGCAGGGATGCCACCCACTAAACCAGGTTGTTCATTATGGTGATCTTAGGCTCAGATATTGTAAGGAGAAAGAAAACACAGAGGTGAGGTGTTCCTGTGGCTGCTGGCCAAGTCAGAACTCTGGAGTGTCACAGAGTGGCCTCAGAGGTTGATTCTCTTCTGGTACACTGCACTGGACAGACCATCCTCTGGTTCTGCACTGGAGCCCCTGCAGCAAACACCTTTCCTCTAACTCTTCAACTCAGAGACTCCTGCCCCAACCTCGTGTCTCCCATACTCAGCCATAAAGCTGGAAAACAAAACTCCCAACCTTCCTTCCCTTGTTTGCCCCCTCAGCCTGGCTATATTTCCCAGGGCTGCTGATGGTTGAAGAACAATTGGTTTTTGCTCATCTGAGGGGATTTGCATTGTGACTCTTCCTGACAAGCCAAGGAGCAAAAGGGTGGGAAAGGAGGGGTGAGAGGAGGAGGGATGCTCTGCCAGGCGGGCGGGCTCGCTCTGGCAGCAGCTCTGCCTGGCTTTCACTCTGCCTCCCAGGGGAAAATCCTTCCTCTCACTCCAGGCTTCTGCCCTGCCACACCACAGGCAGGACAAGGAGGCAGCAGAAGGGTCCCTGCACTGCCAGCACCCAACACAGCTCTCACCTGCAGCAGGCAAGCCATGAGGACGAGCTCTTTGCTCCTGGAGCATCTTCACCTTTGACTGAAAACCTTCAGCCATCTCCCCAAGGGACCATGGAGGAGCAGTACATTTCCAAACTCCACCCAGTAGTGGATTATGGAGCTGGGGTCTTTCTTCTAATCATAGGTGAGTTCACAGTCTGCTTATTTGCTTGAAGCCAGGGAACAGGATACAGGGATTCCCTGTCTGTGCCGTGGTCAGGCAGAAGAACCTGGAGGGAAATGGCAGCAAATATTTCCCCACAGGTTCCCCTGCTTAGTGCCTTGGAGTTGGTTGGCAGCCAGGATTAATCTCCACTCTTGGATTTGGAATCTTGTTTTGATGCTGAAGAATGGCCAGCACAAATTTGCCTCTGTGGCATCACAAGTATTTGAAATAAATTGTCTGTCACTTTCCATGGCATCTCAGCCCCGAGAACTGAGCCAGGGCAGCTCAATCCATGGGACTGGTCAGGGGGAGGCAGCTGTGGGCTGACCCTTGGTGGGAGAGGTGGCATTCTGCTTTGTCTGGGTAGGATGCACTGCTACAGAACAGCAAAGTGTTTCCAAATAGCAGCTCTGGGTTTTGCAGCAGCCTGTTTGCCCTGCTGCAGGCACCTTGAAAATAAAATACTACTGGGGATAGCTACCAGCCCGTGGCTTCAGTTAAGTGTTTTCTTCCTTGTCTGCTTCTTGAATGTACACAGGCATTTGTTTTCAACCCTTGTAGATTTGGAGAGGAGTGGAACTTGTTTAAGCATGCTTTGCACCTGAATTTTTCCTTCCTTCAGCTCTCTTGAAAACTCTAATTGACATAAGAAAGACAAGCCTATATTTTCATGTGCTTTAATACTGAAGCTCTGGGCAGAAGTTCTGGACTTTAGCACTTCATATTTCCTCTTGTTCTGCACAGCAGAGCACAGCTCAGGGTAAGAAAATCCCTGTTCACAAAAAATGAAGGGCTTTTTCAAGTCAGGATGTCAGCTCCCTTCTCTCAGAAATGCAAATACATAGATGCAGTTAAGGCACAATGGGAAGGGGCAGCAAAAAAGGGCTGGAGGCTGGAGCTCCCCGTGTTCATGTTCCACCATGCTGCAGTCTCACACCTCTCCTAAAGGACTCTGAGGCACTGAAACTCCAGGCACAGCTTCCAGCAGGGATCCAGAGCCCTGGGTGGCAGCCAGGTTCACTGCATCCTGCAGGGACTCTCAGAAATAAAGCAGTGAGCTGAACTGCAATCAGGTGTTGTATTTATCCATAGCTTTGCCACCTCCCTGGGGCTGCACGTTTGTGCCCTGAAATGGTGTTTTTATTAGGAACAAGGCCAGGGCATGGGCAGCAGCATTCACCACTGGCTATTTGGTTACTGTCATGGTTCTGTCCTGTGCCAGCCAGCTGCCCACAGGCTGTGGGATGGAGGGGAACAGCTTCTGTCAAGGGGAAGGAGAGGCTGGGCCTGGGTGTCACCTCTGATGACAGAGCTGCTTCCTGCATCTTGTGTAAGGGTTGGGCTCTTACCAAAGAAAGTGAACTGGGTTCATTTTTCCTCCTGAAGCCCCTGAGGATGTTCTGTTTTGGGAGCCTCACTGCTAGAAACAGAGTGAAGGGCTGGAGTGACTCCAGGAAAGGGAATGGAGCTGGGGAAGGGTCTGGAGCACCAGGAGGGGCTGAGGGAGCTGGGAAAGGGGCTCAGCCTGGAGAAAAGGAGGCTCAGGGGGGACCTTGTGGCTCTGCACAACACCCTGACAGGAGGGGACAGCCAGGGGGGTGTTGGGCTCTGCTCCCAGATAACAAGTAACAGGACAAGAAGAAATTGCCTCAAGTTGCACCAGGGCAGGTTTAGCTTGGATATTAGGAAACATTTCTTCATGGAAAGGACTGTGAAGCATAGGAACAGGCTGCCCAGGGCAGTGCTGGAGTCACCATCCCTGGGAGGATTTAAAAGCTGTGTGGATGTGGCATTTGGGGACATGCTTTAGAGGTGGTCAGTGCTGGTGAAAGGTTGGACCTGATGATCTTAGAGGTGTTTTCCAGTCCAAAGGATTCTATGATTCCATGGTTCCATGTCCCAGCCTGTGGAGAGTGCTCTGCCCACTGAGCCTCAGGGTGCTCTGTCAGCAAGTGGCCAAGCCCCCGTGAGCGTCATCCGTGTGTGCAGACACAGAGATCCTGGGAGCTCAGGGAGCCCTTCAAGGGCATCCAGAGGTGGCAAGTGAACGTGTGTGGTCAGAAAGGGAATGAAGGAGGGACATGGGGTCTCAGATTTGTGTCCCCATTTCAATTTAGCCTTTCTCTTGACACCTCTTTTTTTACTTATGCCAATATATTTATTCCATTTTACTGTATGTGCCTTTATTAAGTCCTTGGTAGGCACTTTAAGTGGTACCTGTGAGCAAGTGCAGCCTTCCTGCATTCACAGCCACAAGGGAACAGGACAGAATCTTTTTCTGTCTCCCTCTTTCACATCTGACTTTAGAGGACACCTTCTCAGGAAAACCTTTTATCAAAACAGCACCATGTTCATTTGAAAGAGAGAAAATGAGTTGTTTGGTGCATGTACTTCTGACACTGCTCTCACCAGCACTTTGAAGCCCTGTGGCACACCTGAATAATGCATGTGTGACAGCTCCTTCCTTTTGCAAAGCAGGCTCTGGGTCTGTTGCACGCCCCTGGCTAAACAACTCCCATGGTCCCACTGCTCTCAGAGACCACCAGAACAGTCATGCTAATTCTCAGGGATCAGCGAGGACTCTGAGCTGCTCAGGCAGCACATGCCTACCACCCAGGCAGCTCAGAGCCCAGTGCTGGGGCTCCAGTTGAAGATGAGGGAGGTCACACAGAGGGAAGGCTTTGGGAAGTGCAGGGGACAGATGACCAGGATGGCTGGGCTACTTCAGCAGGAAGGAGAAGTGAGGATATTCTTTCTGAGTGCAAGGAATACGTGGACCTGCTAGAGTGGGTCCAGAGGAGGCCACAAAGATGCTCTGAGAGCTGGAGCACCTTTGCTCTGGAGACAGGCTGGGAGAGCTGGCAGGTTCTCTCTGGAAAAGGCCCCAGGGACACCTCATTTTGGCCTTCCAGTACTTAAAGGGGGCTTATAAAAAAGACAGAAAGTGAATTTTCACATGGGCAGACAGTGACAGGATATCCCAAACCCTGCCATGGGCAGGGACACCTTCCACTATCCCAGGTTATTCCAAGCCCTGTCCAACCTGGCCTTGGACACTTCCAGGGATTCAGGGGCAGCCACAGCTTCTCTGGGCAAGCTGTGCCAGGGCCTCCCCACCCTTGCAGGGAAGAACACCTAATATCAAATCTAAACCTGCTCTCTTTCAGTTTAAAGCCATTCCCCCTTATCACTACATAATCTTGTAAGAAGTCCCTCCTCAGCTCTGTTGTAGCCCCTCTCAGGTACTTCACATACTTCCAGTGGATCTCCCAGGTGTGTTAACCATGTGATATTCCTGTCTGTGTTGATCCTTCCCTTTCAGCCATCCTGACAATCCTTGGGAATTCAGCTGTCCTTGCCACGGCCGTGAAACGCTCGTCCCTGCTGAAGTCACCGGAGCTGCTGACAGTGAACCTGGCAGTGGCAGACATTGGGATGGCCCTCAGCATGTACCCCCTGGCCATTGCATCTGCCTGGAACCATGCCTGGCTGGGGGGAGATGTCTCCTGTGTTTACTATGCCCTGATGGGTTTCCTCTTTGGGGTCTGCAGCATGATGACCCTGTGTGCCATGGCCGTGATTCGATTCCTCGTCACCAACGCATCCAAATCCAACAGTGAGTACATCGCCTGTCTGCTCACCTGGTGCTGCTCTTTTTGGGCTGGGCTGCTCTGGGAGGTGCTCTGTGGAATGTGGCGTGGGTTATCACGTCAGTAACAGCAGAATAAACCTCAACTTTTAGTGCAATACCAAATCCTGGTGTTCCCAGAAAGACCTGATTAAATTCTATATGAAACAGTGAGGTTTTTCACTTCTCAGTTTTACCAAGTGAAACTACTTGAAAATGGAGGGCACAAATGTTTTCCTGGACCAGACTGCCCTCCTTTCCTATTTGTATCCAAGCAGACACACTGGAATTTAAAAGGAAGGAATATTATTCTGGCATTCGTGGGCTGGGTCCAAAGCACATTCAAGGTGAAATTGATCTTGTAAAGCTCCCTGCCTTACTAAGCTCTAGATGAGCACTGAGGTTCAGGTCCCATCCAGTCCTCTGACAATGCTTCTCTAGAAGCCCCAAGGTTAGGGACCTGCAGCAGCAGCCCAGGTGTGTCTGGAGCCACCATCCTTCTGTCTAAGGAGAAGTTATGGCAAACCCCCATGTGGCTGGGATGGGATCCATATATGCTTGCTCTTCCTCTTTCTCACAGGTAACAAAATCACCAAGAACACTGTCTGCATCCTGATTGCTTTTATCTGGCTCTACTCCTTGCTCTGGGCCATCCTGCCCTTGGTGGGCTGGGGCTACTACGGCCCTGAGCCCTTTGGCATCTCTTGTACAATAGCCTGGAGCAAATTCCACAACTCCTCCAATGGTTTCTCCTTCATCCTGAGCATGTTCCTCCTGTGCACGGTCCTGCCTGCGCTGACCATCGTTGCCTGTTACTTGGGGATTGCCTGGAAGGTTCATAAAGCATACCAAGAGATCCAGAATATTGACAGGATCCCCAGTGCAGCCAAACTGGAGAAGAAGCTGACCCTGGTGAGTTATCACTGTGATGGGAAGAGTGTGCAGTAATCAGGAGCTGGCAGAGAGCTGGCTCTGCTCATGCACAGCTCACAGAGTCATAGAATTACAGACATCTACACAGAAAATCTGTGTAGAAACAGGATTTTAATATATTAATATTAAGTATTAATATATTATTTTCCAAATATGGACTTCAGTTCCACATTTCTTGTGAAAAGCAGAATTGATCCAGGCTTTCTAGAGGCCAGTCATAGAATCACTGAATCATTAAGGTTGGAAAAGGTCTCTAAGATCAACAGGTCCAACCATTAATTCAGCACTGACAGGTCCACCACTTAACCATGCCCCTAAGCACCACAGCAACACACTTTTTTTAATATTGCTAATGACAGTGACTCCACCACTGCCCTGGGCAGTCTGTCCCAATGACTGACAACCCCTCCTGTGAAGAAATGCTTCCTAATATCCAATCTAAACATCCCCTGGTGCAAACTGAGGGCATTTCTTCTTGTCCTTTCATTTTTCACCTGGGAGCACAGCCTGACTCCTACCTGGCTCTACCCTCCAGAGAGTAGTAGAGAGTGATAAGGTCCTCCTGAGTCTCCTTTTCTCCAGGCTGCGCTGCCCCAGCTGCTCCTCATCAGACCTGTGCTCCAGACCCTTTCCCAGCTCAGTTCCCTTCCCTGGACACGCTCCAGCCCCTCAATGTCTCTCTTGCCATGAGGGCCCAGCACAGCTTTGGGTGTTGCAGTTCAGGTGTGGTCCCACATGTCACCGGCCAGGGGCTATGTACAAATCATGAATGGGATGGGACTGCTGAGGAATGTGCCTTGAGCTGTTTTATTTTCCAGCATCAGTCTCATTACATGGTTATGACAATGGGAAGACACCATCAGCTCACATCCCAGGCAGCAGACCAAGAATTTAATGTTACAACTTACTTTGTAAGTTTTTTGACTAATCACACAAAGCAAAAGCATATATAGACAGCAGTTCCATCCAATCACTATAAGCACACATACCTTCAGTTAAAACTTGCTTATTCAGTTAAAATGCTTGCTTATTTCAAATACAATACCTGTTTGTAAGCCTTAAAACACAATGCACAGAGCTCCATTATTAAGCTTAGAACTTCCTAATATCTTGCTAGATATACTTTCCTGCAGCTTAGGGAGTTATTCTAGACAAGTTAATACACAGACCATTGTTCTATTTGTCCTTACTTTTCTACTTTTTACATAATTTTTCTGCTGACTTATTTTATGGCTACTGCTTAGCTCTAATCACAATTCTGCTGTCTCTGAGGCCTGCCTTTTGCAGCTTTCCCAAAACCCTCTGATTTTATGGATTCCCACACCACACACACCTTGTGTGCCAGGGCATCCAACCCTGTCTGTCCAGCTGCAAACAGCTCTGTTCCCTTGCAGATGGCCGTGCTCATCTCAGTGGGATTCCTGAGCTCCTGGACTCCCTATGCAGCCACCAGCTTCTGGTCCATCTTTAACTCCAGCGACTCCCTGCAGCCCGTGGTGACGCTGCTGCCCTGCCTGTTTGCCAAGTCCTCCACGGCCTACAACCCTTTCATCTACTACGTCTTCAGCAAGACTTTCCGCTGCGAGGTGAAGAAGCTGCAGTGCTGCTGTGGCTGGAGGGTTCACTACTTCAGCTCCGACAACTCCGCGGAGAATCCCGTGTCCACCATGTGGAGCGGGAGGGACAACGTCCGTCTGTCTGCGGCGCCGAAGGTGCAGAACCCAGGAGCTGCAGCTCCCTGAAATGCAGCCATTGGGTCAACCTGGCCTCACTCCCAGGCCCAAAGGAGCAGGGATGTAGCAAATGAGGTTGTCACTGCATATCTTATGTCAATACAGAGGTTTAAGTCTATATTTTTAAGCAGCTCTCAAATATTGTCTTTAAGCCTCACAGAAAAAAATTTAAAAATCTATTTTTTCCCCAAGAAATTGCACTTTAGGGGAAATAGATTTATGTACCAAACACAAAATCATGTAAATTAAACTTATTTTCAGGTAAAAAGAGAATTATTATTTTTGTTTATTTTTTTTTAATGCAATCTATCTGCCAGCTGTTGGCCCTACCAGTAAAACAGCCATCAGAGAAAACCATAGGTTGCACAGAGTGTTACCAAATAAACAGAGCTGAGTGTGTAGTTTTCCAGCAATTCAGACTGAAAACCATATGGGGAGCAAGAAATGTTCACTGCCCGGAAAAGGTGAGGATGTGGCTGCTCCCGAAATGATATAGAGATCTCTGGTTCCTTGCTCTCTCAGAGGTGCAGCTCCAACTCCTCCAAGCACAAGTCCAAGGAGCTGAGCAGTCTTGGTCAGATGAGGCTTGGTTGGAATGTGACAGTCAGTGAAGGATGCCTTCTGTGTGTCCCAAATGGCACAGAGGGAAGGGAAGGGAAGGGAAGGGAAGGGAAGGGAAGGGAAG